>OMKZ01054971.1:10516-26024 GCA_900302535.1 Neoniphon sammara | reverse complement strand
AGGAAAGAGGCAAGGATATACACACAACCCTACACATTTTTTTTATTTCAAAAACCTTTTCTACTCCTTAGTACTCCTTTCTACTACTCCTTTTTGTTGGTGATCAATATAATGAATGCTCTGACTCCAACTTCTAATTTTAGAGAACCCTCCCTAAAGCCAAAATCAGACCAGTTATCCCCCCTATGAAGTTGAGATATGATAAATCATGTTTCGCAGACACAGCCTGACCCATAACGTACTACAGGTGGTAATTCACAGAGTTATGTGAGCACTTAAAATGACTGACATGATGATTTTTAGTTTACTATTTTTCTTTGAACAACCGTTGTCAAAGTGGGAAAAGCTTCCTAGATCACCTTTGGTTTTCCAGGCTTATTAGGGCTGGACCCATGAATTAAACATGTTCAGTCAACCAGCTGGCCATTGATGGGGGCTGACAGTACAATTAGGATTGCCAACTGTCCCATATTAGCTGGGACATTCCATATATTTGGCTAAATTGGTTTGTCCCATATTGGACCTCCCATGTCCCATATATTGACTGCTACTCTGCAATCACCAGTAGAAGACACTCTTACAGATTCTAGATCTGATACAACAGCAGTAGCAACTGAATAAAAAAAGTGTGCAGATCACGCCATAGTTGGAATCATCCAATCACAGCCCCCCATGCGCATCAGTTGTATGTATAGCATAAATGTATAGACTAGCATTTGATTTTTTATTTTTATGTTTTTTTTTGCTGTAAAGGTCCAAACACATTTTTTGCCTTTCCAATTGAATAAGAATATGAATATACACTATATATTCACACAACACCATGCCAACACCGCTGTGGCACGCAACCTTTTGTCCCATATTTGGTAGTGAGAAAGTTGACAGCCCTGAGTGCAATACATACCGCACAAACTACAGCTGATCCTTGGCCACAGAGACCAAGGATGGGCCAACGAGGGCCGATGACAGATGGGACGGCTTGGTGTGTCAGAGGCTATAGTGTTATTTTTGTTGAAACCATAATTAGTTGCAAGCCAGCTATCTAGTTTGCTAGCTGTTCCCCTGTAGTTTTCAATGAGGAATGTTAGCAAGTCACTTTAGGGAAAATTGGGGACAACTCAAAATTTTATTCTCCCGTCAGTGTGACAGTTATCTGGTGAAGAACATAAACTAACTGAATTGTAAAATGACAAAGAAACCCTTTACTATTACACTTCACTCACCTGTGCAGTAACCAGGAGTGATAATGCATTTTCTTCAACTGACTACAAGAACCATTTATCATATGAAGGCAAACAGACAAAAACTTCAGTGACCACATAATTCTGTATTTGACAATGCTTAAAAGTACAAACATAATAACTTAGAGTGCTGCGGCATTTGCGATATTACAATGCTAGGACATTTTCTAACGTTGTGTAACTGCCAAGCAGTGTATCTGGTGGTCCAGACAAAATGTGGGTATTTGAGGTAAGAGTGAACACATCCACAAAACAGGAGTGGTGGGAAGATTTTGACCCCATTTGGATCTTGTTGCTCCAAAGTAAGTAAAGAAGGGTTGAAAAATGCACAAGGACGTGCAAATCCTCAAATAGTCGAGCACCTCATCTCCAGAGCTTTATTTCAGGATGGTATCTTCACTCGCTGTAGAGACAAAGGAAAATAACAGATCAGAAATACTGACTTTTCATGTCACCAAGTACAATATACTTTCCACTATGAATTGCTTTCCTCCCATGCAGAGTTTAATGTCCCTGTGCTGATTAGTGATAGCCGCTGTGCAGTATATAGATCCATGCAGACAATACTTAGTGATTTCTGTAAATATGGCTGATGAGGCTACCTTCTGCTAGCTGCTTGGCAATGCGCTCCTTCTCCTCCCGAACCTTTTTCTCCTCCTCCTCAATCCTCCTCTCCTCAGCAGCAATAGGCTTCAGATGATCTGAGGGGGAAGCAAATGAAGGGTTTCATTTCTAATGATCATTACAAGGGGAAAGCTTCACTGGTTCCTCATTCCCTTCAAATGGGATCTGGTTACATCCTCTAAAATGCATGCCTTTTAAAATCTGCACTAAACAAGACTTATGTAAAAATCCAACCGTCTTTCCGCCTAAATCACAAAGTGAGGCTTTTGCCTCTGTGCACAGCTTGAGTTAAAGGACAGTGTGTACAGTTACAAAAGTCGCGACTAACTCACCATATCTCCTTTTGCCATAGATGATGCCAGCAATCAAAGCTGAATACCTTGCTGTCTGTAATGGAGAAAACGAATCCAGTTAATGCCAGTTAATCCTTACATAGTGTCCGTGCAATAAACTGCTACTTTAATGCGCCCTTGGTTATCGGGGAAAGCACACATCTCTAAATATTATTGAAATATTTTCTTAACTATTAGGAGCTCTTCTTCAGTTCGGCGTACAAATTATCCAACAAGCAGCACTAATTTTGATAAAATATCAACTTGTTCACGATGTTCCCAAAGTCCTCTTCCTCCAAAAACACAGCGTGGTGGGCGGCAGCAAGCAATATAAACATGTTCTATTAATTTGAATTTTATTAAGTTAAGTGCTCCATGTATTTGCCGAATTGAACAGCGAGTCCTTATGATCCACAAAGTGTCTTAAACAATGTTTTGGGAGGGCTGTACGTTTGCCGATTTAGATTAACGGTTTTTAAATGGAGTTTGACATGACGCTTTGCATGCACCGTTGTTAGCTACGGCTTTGACGGTATTCATCAGTCAGTGCATCTTTCATGTTTAAACATACCTCTGTACGTTTAACTTGCCCATATCGTACTGCCAACTACTAACATTTAGGAAGTGATATCATTCATTCCTAAGGTCAAATGCAAACGTTTTCTGATTAGCCTTGGTTTGACTGCTGTACACATCGGATTGCTCACATTTACACTTAGCTTGTTTGCTAGCTAACGTTTGCAGGTTCGTATTTGCCAGGTAGCCGGCAAAGAAATAAAAACACAAGTACACTTTCATTGTAGAACACGAGAAACTTTCTGAACCTTATGGAAAGTATGTTCAACAACACAAACCTTAATCAGGGGCGACACGGCCACTGGAGGAACCATTGTTTCACAGCTAGCGGCTAGCAGAGGTCACTTTACCACCGCGGAGGAGTTTGGGACATCTGTGACGTCGTCTTTATTTTGTGGAACACTGCCCTCCACAGGCGGCCACAGCCCATGGCATTTTCTGTTTTGCTTCCTCACAGCAGACTTTATGCAGTAAAATGTCCCATGCAGACCACTGGCAACTCTACTTTTCACATAATTTACTCGAATTGACAAAAAAGAATATCCCTTGTATAATAATAATTGTTTAGAAGGTCTCAAACTTATACATGCTTATACACCCCCTCCTGTTCTAACTGGTAGGCTATGTCGTTCCCCAGGATCACAAAATCCAGACAAAACTTTGACCAAGTTTCTCATCAAAGCCCCTCATCAGTCTTTTAAAATCTTGTTCATTTGATAGCAAGCTCATATCTTTCCACTGCAATATTGTAAAGACCATTATAGACTAATACTAAGGGCCCACCATCGTCATCTTTTTCCTCCTCCACCATGTCTGCAGATATATATTGTTTCATATCTGCAACCCCTTCCTATATCTGTCTGTTAATGTAGTTTATGATGAAGAAAATTAAAAAAAAAAAGTTGTTAAAATGAAAAATATAGCATCACTCAACCATATACTGGATTTTTTAGTCTGTGGTTGACAGATTGCAGTGCTTAGTTGCCATAAAACAAGGAGGAAAATAAGTCTGCTTAAAAACTTCAACTTCGTGGCATCTTGATGGCTTCAAATAAGCTTGAGAGTGTGACCAGGACGGTTCAAGTCGTTGCCATTATGTATCCAAATGTCTAGAGGGTTTTTCCCACAGGACCAGAGTGCAGCATGAGTACTTAGTAGTAATAACAATAGAAAATGCTTGATTATCTCTTTATGGCACAATGCTGTTCTCTATAACAACATATTTCTTACATGTGAGATAACTAAGTCAAAGTGTGAAGAGTTGAAATAGAGCACTTTGTTCCACTCTGAGTCGTCGGCTTTCTTGACCACAGACCCCCCAGCAGAGGTCAGTAGAAATCTATGCAGACGAACAGGCCTCTTTTCTTGCCAGTACCTTGGACATGGATTTGTGTTCATTCAATGATGAGAATCTTTTTATGAGCAGTATAGTATTTATTGAAAACAGTAAGGTATCAATACTTTATTGAGTTGTTAACTCATCCATTTAGTCTGTTAAATTATGCATACAAACGCTTATAAAGCAGAACCAGTGTTGGGAGTGTTAATACCCCTTGCAAGCCACTAGAGGTTCCCATTGTGTATACTCTAGAGGTTTAGAAATCACAGCTGCAACTAATGTTCTGTGCTAAGATCCACAGGCATTAGGGGCTAAAATATCTCTGAGCAGTGTGACCTCCAAAATCTAGCATGCCTAACTCAGTTCCCCCTAACAATTATTCAAATAGGCATAGGGCATAGCACGTATGTGTATAAGCTTGTATCTTAGCTTAGGAAAAAAATTCAAATAACAGAGTATGTTCATCCAACCAGAAGCGCACTGGCAATAATAAATAATTTTGAGAGTAAATTCAGGAAGATTATGGGCTCATTAGTCCATCAACTTGAATGTAGTATGGTTAAGTCATAAGGTAATATAAAACTTTATTCCATGTTTATTCAAATAAAAAACAACAACATACATTTTAAATAGAAAACATGGGGATGTAGCACAGACAATAAAATATTAAAAAATTAGGAAATGTCATGAGACAGAACACTATCTTGTTGCTTGATTGCTCTATATGTCCAGAGCAGGGCTAAACATAATCCATGGATATTTCTCTCATTTTTACTTGGATTTCTCCTTGAGAATCAGAACAAAATCTGAAGTAATTCTTTTCAGTGCCTATGATCAAAAATATGGCTTTGTGTTGGCCTATACAAATGCAAATGTTTCAGGAGTCCAAAGATCAAGCAGTTCTACTGCTGTGCAGTGCTGCCAACCAACAGCCAAGCATAAATCAGGGTGTGGGAGACTCGCTGTTTCCAAAACACAGGTTGATTTTTTTCGCTGTCCTCTTGACAAATCTCACCTTCCCTCGTTTCTTCATGTTGGCTGTGTATTCATTGGACTTGAGTTTGGAGTAATAGTCTGAGAATTTGTTGAAGAGGATGGATATGGGCAGGCCGTTGAGGATGATTCCAAAAGAGATACAGACGAAAGCAAAAATACGACCCAGCATGGTCTCTGGGTAGACGTCCCCATAGCCCACTGTGGAGATGCTGACCTGCAGGGGGGTAAGGACAACATGGATCAGAGACACTTTGAGTCAAAGTCCCAGGAGGACACCTTAGACTGATTGGCCTTAGTTTAAAAATTGCTGATCTGATGGTCACCGGATGTGTTTACATGCACTTGGAATTCTGCTCATAATGCACATAAAGGGCATAACTCAGAATAACCTTGGTACTCAGATTATTAGAAACCTGATTAAGATGCCTCTTTGATGCTGCATTTGCACCATATTAGATTTGCCAACTGGGAAAAACTGCCACTTGATGTCATGAGTTGCAGAAGTGCGTCAGCATAGACAGTCAACATAGCAGTGAGTCCCCTAACATCAGCAGTTAAAACAAATGAAAATCAGAATTATGTGTTATAGTCATGTTAATACATTCAACTTTATTTGTTTTTACTGTGGAAGCTCAGACTTGCACAGAAATATGAGTAAATTTTGAAATGCAAAAAAAAAGAAAAAAGAAGAGGGAATATGTTCTGTTTACTGGTTTACTCATGGTAAAAGGGAGACTCGATCACAGGGTATCAAAGGTTCATATAAACAGCTTAACAGCTTAATAGTGTCCAAGGTTACTCAGTCATACCCAGTGGCCATAAATAAACCTATAAATACAACATAATACTATAAATACTAACATGTATTTCATGCATTTTTGCCAGCCGTTGGCCGGTTGAAAAATCCAGCTCCCACCTTCCTCTTTGACAGAGTGATAGCAGATTATTTCTAATACATGGGAAAGAAAAATGGGCCGATTTTAATCACTGTGATCTTCAGGCTGCTGACGAATAATTTGATATTACAAGGAATTATACTTTTCTGAGGTGACAACAAAATGTAAAATGTAATGTAACCCTGTGTGAGTCTGAAGGCCAAGATCAAGGGATGAAACTGTTTAAAATACATAAAAAAAAATGCAGGAGCACTGGAGACAGCGTGCAATGTTCACCTTTTTCATATTTTGGGGGGGTTTTGTCATTCAGTATGGACTGAAGCATGTTACTGAAGCATGTTATTCTGACCAAGTTCAACCAGGTTGAGAGCAGAATTCTCTATGCATGTAAACATAGTCAGCATTATCCACTTCCAGCGTGATGGATATGATGTGGTTTGAAACACACACACACACACAACACACATGACACAGCCTGAAGTGGAGCTTGTGTTTTTGTGCCAGGTATTCTTGTAGTGTAATCTAATAGCATTATAGAATTGAGACACCATTCAGGGGCCATGCAGACAATTAAGTAATTAAAACAGCAGTGCACTTAACAGAAATAGCTCACTTGTGACTAACTGATTTAACATTCAATTATACTTGACAAGTAGTTAAGTATAGTTGATAGTTGGTAAATAAGGGAAGTATTGAACAGATAAACAAGGACCTGCTCTCACACATATTTTCAAGACTGCTTTTTATATTTTATATGTGATTGGGTTTGTTTGTATATTACTGTTCTGTATCTTCTGCCTGGTCTCCACACAGTTAGTTTTTACATGGGTATACCAGCACAGTGTAAGTAAGACAGCAATTAGTACAAGATGATGCAACTGTTCAGATAATAAATATCACACTATGCAGCTGTCAAACATGAGATATACTCTGTCCAGGAAACAGAGCAGTTTTCCCAACAAGTGAAAACTGTTAAAAAGTAAACAATTAAATCATATTACACGTGTAGGTTACTTACAGCTGCCCACCACCATGCGTGAGGAATGCTGGTGAAGTTGGTTTGCGGCATGTCGTGCTCCACAGTGAAGACCATGGCAGAGAAGCTGAAGATGCCCATGGCAATGAAGAGGAAGAGGCAGCCCACCTGCTGGTAACACTGCCGCAGAGTGAAGCCGAATGCCCGCAGACCTGTAGAGTGTCGCGCCAGCTTCAAGATACGAAAGATTCGCATCAGTCTCATGATCCGCAGCACTTGCCCCACCTTTCCCACCTGCCCCACTGCCTGCATGTCAGCCTCGTGCTTCATGTAGTTTTCCTCATTGTCAAAGACCTCCAGGATCAGCTGTAGGTACTGAGGCAGGATAGCGATCAGGTCCACAGTGTTGAGCACGCTCCTGCTGAAGGCTTTGAGGTCGGGTGTAGATATGAGACGCAGCAGATACTCCATGGTGAAGAAGGCGATGCACATGGACTCCACGTATTCGAGGTAGGTCCTCCCGCTGAGCTGACCTGTGGCGGTCGTATACTGCATCTCCTCCACCGTGTTGAGAGTCATGGCCACGAGAGAGATCAGGACAAACAGACTGGAGGCCACCGCCATTAGCTTGGCCAGGACAGAGGAAAAGGGCTTCTCCATCAGATTCCAGATGATCCGGCGCTTCTGGCCCATGAACATGTCCTGGAAGAGCTCCTCGTTCTCCTCTATCTCCACCTCGGCCTCCAGCTCCCTCTGAATCTTCAGTTGCTCATTCAGTTCATCCTGCCTCTCCTCGAATGAGATGCGGCAGCAGCGGTGGGTGTTCTTGATCCTCACCCCCCAGTAGTTGATCTCCTCCAGGAAATTGCGGGGGCACAGCTCATCCTTGATCCACAGCACACCAGTCCTGTAGAAGTTGAAGATGCTGTGGAAGACATCTGGGTCCCTGTCGAAGAAGTACTCATTGTTGGTCACAGTGTAGTCATCACACAGGTCGAGCTTCATGTTGTGGTCCGTGTAGGTGGCAAGACGCCCTATTCTTGTCTTGGGGTACTTGGCAGCCATCCGGTAGGCTATCTGGTAGGACTTACCCCCTACATTGATGTTGATCATGTAGTTTTTCTTGGGGAATGAAAAGTGCTTGCTGGGGCTGTATAGCACAGTGTCATCTTCTTCATCTTCATACTCGGCGTAGATGTCGTAGATGTCCCTACTGAGCTCCTGCATGGAGTTCCATGTCTTGACGCAGCTTTCCTTGGCAAATGGAAGGACATCTTCTGAGGGTCTACGATCGATGTCCGGTGTGGTGACTTTGTAGTTGGGAAAAAGGCTCTGTCTCCTGTTCCACAGGTTGAGCGCCTTCCTGGTGCTCGCCATGTCGGCGCCCCTGACTACACAGCAGACAGGACGCTCAAACCTGCCAGCATTACTGTGGTCTAATACCCCCTTTGCTTAAGCATGGAGGACACGAGCAGGATGCCTCATGGCCCCATTAATGTTGCTGACTGAGAGGATCGGCTTGCTTACAGGACATCTAAATACCATTATCCCCTGCTGAGCTCCCTGGCTGGCGTGACGTTGACTGTGTAGCATGTCTCAACAAGCGCCCCTCATGACTGGACCCTTTTCAGTTTGTAAAATGATTTGGACTCATAGTGTTGAGAGAATGTGATTGGTGTTTTGGGCAATTGAAAGACAATAAAAACACCAATCAAAATTGTTTTCCCCACATCCATCTATTAATATGTAGGCACTGTGCCCTTGGTCATTAATCTATTTGCAATCCCTACAGATTACTAAAAGGAAGTCATACTTGAAGGCAATAACTGGAAAATGCCACTGCATATCTTATACTTAATATACAAATGTTCTCTGAGCAAAACCATCTGTTTGTTTAATTAATTAATAAATTAATTAATTAATTAATTATATATATAGAGAGAGAGAGAGAGAGAGAGATTTCAAAATATTGGATGGATTTTATTTCAGTGAAAATTAATTTGAAAATCTGAAAATTAATTTACCAAGAATTGTTTATATTATTGTTTACATTTTTTTCCAGTTTATATTACTGTAAGACCCCTACACAGAGGGAGAACAAAGAGGAGGTGGATGCATAAAAGAGGATAAAGGCTTTAAGCATTAGCCTACTTCCTGATTGGGGGTGGGGGGCTGCAGAGTTCTGCAGACATGAAATGAGTGAAGTGCCACAGACTTTAGTTATGAGCTTGTTGAATACACAGTGACACCCTGACTTGACTAACAAACAGTAGTGATGAGAAAAAAATGGTATTTCCATTCCAAACAAGTTATGCACCAGTCATAACTTGTGACTGAATCCTCTTATCAGTTATCAGATTATTGTCCTGCTGAGTAACAGGGCTGCCTGGTGGCATTCTGCAAGGCCACTGGCTAGTGATATTATTAACCATACACTAACCTTTATTTACCCTCTCCTGTGCCAACCATACCTGATTGGTTAAAACAATTAAGGATTTACCTTGGTAAAGCAGTGACATTTAAATAGAGTTACCAGACTTAAGCTAGTCTTGTTAGTGTAATGTATCATAGGAGCATCGTGTGAACTGGGTTAGTCAGGCATATGGGCACACGTAATAGAGGAAATCTAATTGCTGCATTGTTGTCAAGATTTATTTAGTTGTCATTTGTCTTGTACTTTATAACTCATAATACAATAACTGCAAGATAATGTAATAGTGTCAAAATGTACCAAAGGATGGCCGTGTCACTAAGTCTGTCCATATCTTGAAATCTGACAGACAGATAGCATGACCTTTGGCAAGCATATTCATGTGCCACAGAGAATGAACCCTGTCAATTTGGATGACCTCATGGCCTTTCCTCTAGTGCCACCCTCAGGTCAAACATTTGACTTGTACACAAATAATCTCTAAATGTAATGAACGGATTGCAGAGTACTTTGCTGAGCGTACTTATGCTCCCCAGGAAATGAACCCTATCAATTTTGGTATCACCTTGACCTTTCCTCTAGAACCACCCACAGGGCAAAATGTACAAGACCTATTCTCCCACTCTTTACATTGCTTGGCAAAGTCAGTGGGGCACCAGTGGCAGAGGGCCCATGCTACATGAACAAGTGAAACTGCCTTGATCACAGCTGTAGGTGGACAGAGAAAACAAAGCATGATTCTAGGTCCTTGTTTGTGTGTAGCTCACTTCAGGGTCCTCCCCTTATATTTTTATGGAGCAGTAGTAGTTGTAGATTTTGGTTCCACATTTGTTCCTGTTTTGATCCCAGTTTGTTAATAGTCCAAGTAGCAGGGTTACAGTTACTCTGTAACCGAGCAGCTTCATAGTGATCAAAGTGCCATGATTTAAAATATGAGCCAAATATTGGATTGGCTAAAATGTCCAAAGTATTTCAGATCAAGATTGAGCTCTGTGATTGGTATATCAATGTTGCTTGTTCTGTTTGTCTAATCTGACACCAGCATCATCTGCAGTAACACATATGCAGCCTATGCATTTTCTTATAGTTGCAGCCCACCACTGCTCTATGAGTACTTGGGGAAAAACTCCCAGTGTTGTGGGTTTGATTCCAGTAAATTAATGACCTTTGTGGCCTGTCATCCCCCCTGCCCATCTTTCCAATCATTCTTTACTGCATATTATCAAACAAAGCACAAACGCCTTAATCTGATGACAGAGTGGATGCTTCCAACCATACTTGGCATTTGACTGGGATTAATGTCCTCTCCTGTTTCCTGTCTGTGACTACTGTCTGTAAGATTCACGGGACAAATTATGTAAAGTCCCATCAAAGCTGCTTAGGAAACCAAGAATGTAGGTTATAATCTGCATCCACAATCACGTGGATGCATCAGGACTCATAAAAAGTATATGGCATCATCTGGCAGTAATCCCTCCTCCTGCTTAAGTTTCCTCGTGTTTACAGCTGGAAAACCCAAACACAGACTGTCCCTCACTCGAAAAGCCTGCACTCAACCTGACCTTTGCCAATGTGCTTTTACAAATTTAAGTTGTAGTCAAAAAAGAATGTGACTTTGGGTGTCCTGATGCCTAAATAGGTGGAGGGGGTAAAAAGTTAGGGAGAGAGACACACAGAAAGAGAGTAATGTCTGCTCTCTCCAGCAGATGGCGGTATCATATTCATAGGTAGAAAGACAACTCAAGCCTGTCACTATTCTGTTTTTTCTACATTCACCCTAGCGATACAGTGTAAGCTATAAGGCTACTCTCAGTGCCAGGAGATGTTCATTTGTATATATTTTTTTATTTTTTGTATTTGTATTTGTATGTGAAAAGTGCAGCTCCTACCCTACATCATAAATCATACCATATGGTCCTCTCTCTCTCTCTCTCTTGTTCTTTCTCTGTCATATACACACACACACACACACACACACACACACACACACACACACAAAATCATCGGACATTTGGGTGTGAGGTGGGTGGGAGGTGTTGGTCAGCTGATGCAGACTGTCTGTTTATTCCTCTTTAATCTGGGATGTGTGATTCCACTCTTTATCTACTACATTTGTCTCAGGCATCTTTTTGTTCAGTCACAGTGTCAGAAACAAACTCTACTGTATTCAATTTATTTAATGGGTTTATATGAAGACACTCAACAATGCTTTCTTGTCAAGAAAATATATCCTCTTCTTCACAATAGCAACAACAATAGCAATAACCCAAATAGGATCCTTGAAACGAGTCTTAACATGTTTCCTTTACAAGAACCACCTGTCCTTATCATTCTAGTTCACAACAATCACTAATAGGTTCAAAGAGCATCTCTGGACATGTTTTCTTGTCTCTTCACATAAACCTTCATTAACCAGATGGGTTAATGGAGATTCAAGCAAGGGAGGGCAGCTCATAAGGCCGTGCTTTATCAGACAGTGCACAACAAGACCCAGCTCACATACAGAGTGATCACTTTAAATGCTAAAAATGAGTCAGCCTTCAACCACAACACCCTCCTTGGTCTGATTACAGTTTGTCATCGTGAAGATGATGATGAAAGAACACAAAATATAACTAGAAAAGTGCACGCAGTAGAGTGCAGATCTCCTCCAGGCGTGTGTGGGGACACAATGTCTATATAAAGTGGATGGTTTTTATTGCTTTGTGCCATGACTTGTTATAGAGAGGGAGAGAGCAGTTTTCCATGATGGTTTTGATTTTGTCCCTCGTCCAAAGACTCGAGAAGATCAGGTAAATTAGTCCGCTGATGTATGAAACAACGCCGGCTGTTTTACACTTCATTTTTTACAGTGGTGAAGCATCAGGCTATTGAACCTATTTTAACCCCCGCTTGTTGACAGATTCCATCGGCCTCTGACTCTTTTCACAGTGTTGTTCTCCCGTGTGTCTGCTCTGTGTTCGGTTGACTTTCTGTTGACACACTGCTGACGACAGCAGTGTGTTTTATAAACTCGCCCAGAAAATGCAATGCATGTCCTGTATTTTTTATCCGCGATCGGATCAAACACGGCCACAATAGGATAAAAAAAATAGCCTATTAGGCTTATAGGCCCACTTGTATGCGGAGAGAGATCAATGGTTGAACTAGACAATGAATGGAGTAAGGGAGTAGTGAGAACAAACATTTTTCAAAGTTTTTGAATCACTGCAACAACAAGAGATTCTTCATCATACAGTCATAATTGTGCACAAAAAAAATTATGCTAAATGCCTAAATTTATGCTAAATTTAGGTTGATAGGCCCAGTAGCATGACTAGCCGCAGACAGACACACGTAACCAAACACGTAATCTCCTGGCAGAAATAATAACTAATAACTATAACTAACTATGTTACTAATAATAGACAAATAACTAAAACCAGTTTGTTAATTAATGATGATTGTATGATGCGAGTAATATTGTTGAAGTAATGAATGTTTTTGCAATATTATTACAAATTATCTGGTTCTATTAAAAAACTAGAGACTACATGTCAAGTCTAGTTGATGGCTAGACAGATTTATTAAAATTATTACATAAAGCAATGCTTGCTCAATTATTCAGTCTGGTTCTATAGACTTTGTTTTGCCATTGTGTGAGAAAGCTTACAGTGTTTTCAAAGGAAAGAAATCCACAGTATCAGAAGTTAAAAATAAGGCAGGAATTTTAACTGATTGCAGATACAGAGGTCTCCCTGTCCCAGAAGAATGATTTGATAAATATGAAAAGAGACAGCTCTGACAAATGACCAATGTATACATCTTGATCAGTAAATAAGAAATACATCACATATGTGTTATATTTAGAACACATTTGCAATATTTAGAATAGTTTCACTACATTGTCGTCAGACGGCCTTTTCCTTTGACACCAAACTGTAGGGATCACTGTGGGCAGCTAGGCTTTCTGTGTTAGGTTATCTAATCATGCCTCTTTATAACTGACATCTTTTAGTCTAAAATAGAGAAATGTCTAACTGGTTTCTTTTATATAAAATCATTTTTATATACAATTTAAAAAAATAGGCAAAATCCAGTAAACAGTGGGAATGTTAGAACTATAATGGGGTCTTACTACCAAATGTTTGAGATTATTTGATATGATTTTTAGTGTTTGAAACTGTGTGAAATATCTAAATATCAACCGTTTGTGCAAGAGACACAAAAGTTGTAACTCTGGTGTGTCCATCTTTCTCTGTGCTCACTCACTGCTGTTTAGACAATTCATATTTAAGTCTTAATTGTCCTTTGGTGGAGAAGTGATACTATTTAGTGTTCTGTCATTAATGTTAATGCAAAACTATGAGCTATCATTCAGATAAAAAGGGACAAATCTAAACTAAATGTTTTAAGCATGCCAAAATTGAATGCCAGCGGAGGGAAATTTTAAGGTCCCCTGGGCTGACAAGATGACAGGATGAATATTTATTTTACACATATTTACAAAAATTATGCATCCAAGTATTACTATCACTGATGAAAGTTAGTAAAAATAACAACTGAAACAACTTATAGACCCTGGGGTAAAATATTACCAAACTTCCTCCCTGTGCATTTCAAGCGCTTCTCTAGGTGTCCTCACACTTGTCTTTCATTTTTTCAGTTTTGGTGTTCATGTCAAGCACTTCTTCTAAAGTCATATAGATGTTGGACTTGGTGTTTTCTGGAGGTTTTTCCTCCATGTGCTGCTTCTTCTCTGGGTGAACATCAGTGAGGGTGAACACATCTCTCCTGCAATAGGATGTGATAACAGTCAGTGATGTGGCAGTAAACATAAAGTTTGGTTAGCTATGAATCCTGGGTGGTGATCACCACAAGGTCAACCATCACAAAAAAAAGATTTTTCACAACTCCCAACAAAAGAAACTCATATAAAGAGCTTCCTGCCATATCTTTCACCTTAAAACCATTAACCTCACACAAGTTAGATCAGTTTTATAGTACTTACTTACTATACTATAGATTATTACTATGGATTAAGATTTGTGTCAAAAAAAGAAAGAAAGAAAAACAGGACCAAACAGGAATGATGTTTTTTTTTTTGTTGGTCAAATCCATTAATCATGTTGCAGTGAAAGTTGCTCTCACCCAAAGAAAGTTGGCGCGGGTGGCTTAGGTCTGAGACGTCTCACTACATAGATGCTGAGGGCTATTTCAGGAATCAAGAATACACTGCACCATCCAAAACACAGCCAGAAGGCATTCTGCAGAATCAGAGATGAAGACACACACATACTCTCAGTCATATTTATAACCTCTGATAGAAAAATAATTACTGTGAGTCACACTCCCCTCTCCCATATCACCCTCTACTATGACCCAGAGCTAAAAAAAAGAAAAGAAAAAATAGTCCTTTCTACCTTCTATCCTCAGCTCTTATTATTTCTTTACCCAGTACTCTTACAACAGGTTCTTATTATTCTCGGCACACAAGAATATTTGTTTGCCCCTTGCACTTTTTCTATGTGTTGCTGATGCAAATCAGCTGAATCCCTAAAATGTGAAACATACTGGGTAATAAAGATATCTCACTCACCCATGGGTCAATCATATTTAGGCATAGTGCAGTATACATATTGTCCACAGATCTTGCAAGCCAGTCGCAACCCATAACATCATTCAGAATCTACAAAAAAGAATAGATTCAGCAGAAGAAAAACAACCACAGGAAGTCTATTTAAGCACTACTGCTGGTGTGATGTTTTAGAAAGCATAGCCATAGCACTGCAAAATAAATAAATAAATAAATAAATAGATAAAATGAGTAAATTATTACATCTTTTATTGAGTCTTAAAATTATATTTTTATTAAAGGGGGAAAAATCTGACAGTGCAACTTAACTTGTTTCAAAGATTTTCTCAGTTTTACATTTTCATGATACTTGTGATGAGATTTACCCCACCCTGCCTTATTTCATGATAGTGTGCCCCTACCAATAAACCTAAAACAAGTGAAACTATATCGGAGACAAGTTAAATAAAGTCACCACATTAGCAGAAATTCTGCAAAAATATGATTTTAAGACTGAATATGAGACTTTTTTTTTTTTTTTTT
>OMKZ01054971.1:0-10496 GCA_900302535.1 Neoniphon sammara | reverse complement strand
GACAGTATATGCCTGCAATCTTACAGGTCCTCTTTCACAAATCTCATAGAGTCTGAATGTCTGTGTTGTTATTTCACCCACCGAATGTCGAACCCAGTCCAGGTAGTGGAGTATGCATTGCTCAGCTTTGTCCAGGATACACTGAGAAACCTGTGAGGAGGTGAAAGATGGTAATCCTCCAGGACATTCATATTATGAAATTCTACAATAAAGAATGGACTTCTCCTTACATCTGACACAATGGATGGAACCTGGGCCTGCATTGCTGCTTCAGTTTGGCTGAAACCATTCACCGTTTTGTCAACATTAGCCTGCAGGCAGGAAAGAAATTAATTTCCCAACAAACACATTACTTCTTTCAAATGATTGCCTTTGATATGACAGCACACTTTCTTGTTCATACACACATGCACACACTCACTCAAACACACAAAAGACACAGAGACAAAGGAAACAGAAATGTCTCAGCAGGTTGTAATGTACCTTGTACATTTGGCTTATGTCCCTCAAGGCCTTGACACTTGCACTCATGTTGGCCTGAAGTGATCAAAAGATGGAGAGACTAAGTCCAAATTTTGGCATTGCAAAAATCAAATCCACATGAAAGAATCAGAAACTCAGTCTCAGAATTTAAAGTACTGGTTCACCCACAATACAATAAATCAATGAATAATAAAGATATTTTCCCACTTACACCTAGTGCAGCCTGTCAATCCAGATAGTTTCTGTGTGATTTGGTGAGGTTTCCAGTCTGACTCCTTTCACCCCAGTACAATGGGGCTGGATGGGTAGAGTTCAAACAGTAAAAAATGTACATGTGAAAAAGTCAAGAGCAACAGCTCTTTCAGAAAACAATGATACGGATCCTCGACATAATCCACAGCCCTTGGGGATGAAGAGTTTCATTGGGAAATATTCCCTGCCAAAGGACACCGGCAAACTTGTATCTATCCACCTGTAATTTGCACTTGTTAGGGAAGATGGCAGCAGACCGGAAACCTCGCCAGTGCACAGAGAAACTATTCAGGACAGATTGATTGCACTGGGAATACGGGGGAAAATGTCTTTTTCTCTATTTTAGGTAAACTGTTCCTTTACGTTCCTTCATGCTGGACTAATTTACTTTGTACAGTTTATAATCTACCTTCCACTCACATTCAAGCTCTGTCTTCCTAGTTTAAAACTCAAGATTTGTTCTCTTGTTCAGCATTTAGGCTCTTTATGGAACTGCAAAGCACTTTGTGATGAACCTGTTCCAAACATTTTATATATCTACATGTAAATTGGACTTGAAATGAAGAACATACTGCATCTGCTGTCTGCTGGATCACAAAGTTGTGCAGATTTCGGGTTTTTTCTGCCTCTTGTTGTAAGTCGACCTTAATGTCAGCATTCTCCTGCCAGAACAGATGCAAATATTTTAAATTAGTTTACATGCAGTCCACAGGATTTGTACTTTTATCTATTAGGAATCCATCAAGTTATGGGAAATTGGCCTGTTGTTAACCCACTCATTTGTTTCACAGTGAGAACATAGACACCAAAATCATACATGTGTCCCAGGTAGATCATTGCCTCTGGTGCCCCATGCTAACCCTTTAATACTGACAGTAGGCTGTATGCTAACACTGTTTTTGGTGTCTATATCACTTAAAGGGGTGGTAAACCCAGTTAAAAATGTGCATTTTCTACAGTAACACATTTCAGCAGGGCTGCATGGGCTTTGGTTCCCCTTGTAGGGAAACTGGACCTTGGTAAGACCAACCAACTGCCAAGCAAAGTGAAAATATCCCGCTTATTGGCACTGAAATAGCTACGGCTCTTACTAGCTTTGCGACAATATGTTAGTTCATGTTTTCATAGCTAAGATTGCTGTAGAGCTCACTTACTAAAAAACTTGTAACATGCTTGTAACAGGATGCTTGTAACAGAGTTGATGTGAGAAAGTCAATTGCTAGCTAAAGCTCCATATCAGATTGAAGTGCTTTGCTTGCCCTCACCTCTACATATAAAGGACCTCAGATTCTCAGATTCGTGATGTTTTCTACACCCAGAGATGACAGTAAAAACATTTTAATGAAATTACATGTTTTAACAGGATAGTGGACCAGTAGGTCTCCCTAAAAGAGTATTTTTTTAAGGATTCAGTTAGGCAAACACTTACAGGCAGCTCTGCCTTTTCATCTAGTTCTTTGGCCAAAGCAGAAAGATTTCTCTTCACCACTGGCATGCTGAGCTGAGAAGGGAAAACAGCGGAATGAGAAAAATGCAAATTCTGAATTGTGATTAAGGAAACAAGACTCACCTCCTTCCAAGGGCAAGCAGTGCTTGTTCGTGTGTAGGTGCACACAGACAAACACACACATACACTTTAAACAATACAGAGAGAGCGAGCTTTGCATCTTTTTACCAGCAGTATCACCATGTCGTAGTCGTAGCTTTCCAAGCCGATATCTCTGAAGTCCAGCAGGTCTTGTCTGCCTTCATCAGACAGCAGCTTCAGGTTGTTGATGTTGACCCTCATGTTCTTAGCAGTCTCATTGAATCCACTCAGGTACTAGAAAGAATGTATATTAATCCTGTTTACTCTCATTTGTCTCTGTTTTCTATGCACCTACTCTTAAAATTATATTTATTATTGTATTATTATTATTAAAATGCCATATATAAGTACATCAATTAGACTAAGACCTTGGTGGAATTGAGGACGTCTTCCAGATCAAACTGTTTATCCATGTTCATGTTGTAGAACATTGACTCTCCTCTCCTACAGCCTCTGCAAAAAAGAAACAGTGACCGTGCAGAAATGGAGCATACCTAAAATGTCACGCAACTGAGACACAATTTTGATGAATGACACTGTTTAAGTGTGTAGTGGCACTATATTGTTATTATAACAACATTAAAGGACGTACTGGTAGACAGCTGACATGTAGGGCTGTATGGTTTCATTTCCTTGACTGTTGTTGGGACTGGTGAAAAGGTACTCCTGCTTGTCTAGGAACTGCATAGAACAAGCCATCATGTTATTGGAAAACATGGGTTTATTCACTTCTTTGAGGTGCTAGCAAAAAGTCCCTAAAACTATATATTTGCTACAATTGATCCCCTATACACTGACTGGTTTTATTTATTTATTTTTTCAATTTTCCAGAATGCAAAGAAATCCGTTTAAGTAAATAATTCATTTTTTTTTTATCTTTGGAGAGCACAACAGACCCACTGACAACTATTGGGATCAGGTTGTTTTATTTCAGCTGAGACCTTACTGTAAAAAGTTGGCCACTGGTGAAACTCTGGCAGCCCAAGGTGTAGGCATTTCCCCCAAAGAACAGAGTGACAAAGACCAAGCTGATGAAAAGCCAAGAGAAGGTGCAGCTCAAAATCAAGGAGCTGTGGACAAAAACGAATAAAGAGTTAAGTTATTCATTTATCTATCACAGAAAAGAAAAACAAAACAAAACAGAAAAACACCATGTTGAGGCTGAACTACTTACACTTGGAATAGCCGGAGCGCTGTTCGTTCCAGTATTGTATTCGGGAAAAAGGAGTATATAGTCGGGTTGAAAAGCATGGGCAGTCCCATGGACAGAGCAGCCACCATCAGCAGCACTATCACCATCATCACAAAGCAGAGTGTAACTGCTACCGCCCACCTATAGAGGGAGCCAGAGGACACACTGCCACTAAGACAAAGAAATCCCATTTAGCTCTCCAAATAACCACTCACTGTTAAACTGTTGGGATCCAAAATGGGTTATAGGGTTGTTTAGGTTGTGTATCCCTATGATAAGAGTACTATATGTTTAAATGAGTTATAGGTAATGGAGTGACGATTTGTTCATTCCAGGTAGTAAAGGTGTCAGACCCTGCCAATCAGAAAAGGTCCCCCCAATGCCATCGATACAGCAAGAATACCTGGGAAGATAATGTTATTGTGTGGAAAATTACACATGGCTGTTTGATACTTAAAAGCTGCACGTGGCTTGGTGGATACAATCTGCACCTGGAATTCAGATCTAAATCGTTTTCAAAGGTTGGTGCGTATGCAGATAAGTGTGCATTCGTACATTACAGGACAGATGTTATCAGAGCTGCTGTACGCCCTCTGAAATCAAATACCTCATCACTGATTCCTTATCAGTCATGTGAGTTTAGTGTGGTGCATGAAGGTGCAAACCAAGAAGACATAAAAACATAAAAACTGTGGGGTTTTTTTATATTTATTTATCTGGGGAGGTTTGCTAAAGCTGAATGCTGTTTTGTAGCAATGCTATACTTTACATTCAGACAATTATACACATCTAAGGTGAGTGTCACTATGGTATGCTATGGAATGGTATGGTACTTATAAAGTGTGGGAACGACACACTTAACTTGTGGCCTGGACTTTGTGACTTGGTGTGTGATGATAAAGCCTTTCATATCGGGTCTTGGCATGGCACAGCAGGAGTCGGTGCATGTGACGAATGGCAGAAATGTGCAGAGATTCCAACTGATTTCATTTTTATCTCAGCATGAGTTACAGTGACATGTTACTGTCACTTGCGAGCATCATGCCTGATCTTGTCATGACCTCTCTGGCCCCCCATTAAGCATCTCATTCCCACGCCTTACTAAGTCAAGGCCACGCCTTAAGTATGTCGTCATCTCCCAGCTGCACTCCTTTAGGCTGCCACTGCATCATACAAGTGTTGAGCTGCACTGATGTGTAATTTTTCGGCATCGTGGTAGGGAAGCGGTAGTCCCAGAGTTACCTGATGTAATCGTAGTAGTCAATCAGTCCTTCAGAGCGCTCGGTGGCTGTTCTCAGCTTGGATACAAACTCGGTGAATGAATGCAAGGAGGGGAAACTGTGGCTGGTGTTCATCAGTGACTCCTGGGTCTTATTCAATTCCAACATGAGAGCTGGTGGAAAACATTCACACAACACATATAGATAAATTAGGAGAAAAAAACAGAGAAACCACGGAGAAAGCAAAAAAGGGAGGAAAGACCTCTGTAATCTAACATAGCATTCTTAGTGTATTATTGCTACTGAAATATTAAGTGATGAATTTCAGTCTCTAGAAATGGATATATAGCACTTTAGAAAGTGTGTAATAATCATCCATCTCACCTGCTGTAGTCGGCGCAAGTTCTCCAGAGCAAAACTGGGGGATTCCCTGGAAGGTGGATTCACTCTAAAGAAAAGATTTTCAGTGAGTAACAGATTAAATTGATTGTGATTACATTAATTTTGTGGTAAAAAAAAAATGCATTGCATGTTCCTCCCATGTTTGCATGGGTTTCCTCTCACAGTCCAAAGACATGCACGTCTGCTGAACTGGAGCCTGTAAAGTGCCCATAGGTTTCAATGTGACCATGTTTGATGTACTAGGGCATATGATATGATACAGGTACTGTGTATGATGTTTTATATGAAGTATTTATATGTACATGATGCAGTATGGTATTTAGTAATGTATATGTAGTGTGTAAACATAGTAATGTAGTATGGTATGCTGCATATGGCCCTCTGAAATTGCCTTGTGATAAAGGCCTATATAAATAAACTCTACTTAAAAATTCCCATTCACCTCCTCAGGCTACAAAACCTCATCATTTCTTATTAATAATTAATTCTGGTTCAACAAGGACATAAAATCCCTGTTTATTTAGTGGGTGGCCCAAATATGCTAAAACTGCTGTATCGTCCCAGTGCCCAAGGAGAGCTGGCCCAGTGCCTTCAGTAGAAGACTGGTGGCACTGATAGCACACATAATGGAAACGCTGGGAGACTTGCTGGTGAAGGACACCCTCCAGGCCCATATAGACCTGGGTGGTGCCATCACAGAACTGCTGCACAGGCTTCATTCCCATGTGGACAGGCCTGGCTGGATATACATATTACATGTTCTTGCGCTCGACTGTAAATTCATAAATCTTGAAAATGCAAACATCTGTTAAGCTGTGAATCTGTCAGGGAGAACTCGTTTTAAGCCAACTGGAGCAGCCTATTATATACATTTATATACATTCAGCTGCAATCATTCAGGTTCCCCTCAGGATCATTAAAGTGTCATCTTGTCTTCATTTTTCTTGTCAGCATCTCCATTACAGTTCTTTCGCTGCTTCAGTACTAATCATGCTTACTTGTTCAACAAGAACGGCAAAATCACTTTTGGGGGGCAGCGAATCCAGTTTGTGTTGTACACTCGGGATCTGGAATGACAAACCAAAATGTAGATTCAGGTAATTTGATGCTTATTGACTCATACACTAACTATTACATTTTATACTAATTAGATTCGACTTAGACTCTTAGGAACACCTGATTATGAGGACATGCTGTGTCTCACTTTGTTGCCTGTTGTTGACTTCCTTCTAAATTGCTCACATATTGCGTCGCATGTCATCACCCCTCAGACCAATGGGCAAGAGTGAGGTTCATGTCAACCAAACACTACATTTGCTGCTTTCACTGTGGGCATGAAAACCTCCATAAGCGTTGGTCCTTGATGGACCATCCATCCATTTTCCATACCAGTTTATTCCTAATCAGGGTCATGGGGCTTGAGAACTTCTTAACATTAAATTTTGAAAAGCAATAATGAAGATTACATGCACAAACTTTACTTAGTCTTAGAGTAGAGAGAATGGGTTTGTAGGGTTACACTAGAAATATGAGTTTTGCACTTGCTTTGGGTTAAGAGAATCATTTTTAACCATAAATAATCGTGACCCAAGAGTCTGCAGGTTTCCCTCAGTCCAAACAGTACACAAGCTTCATTCATTACCAATCAAATGTGAAATGGCCTTCTCTGATATATGGCTGGAATGAAAACCTGCATCTCGTTGGGTCACATTTGAACAAAATGTTCTGACATATGTGCTTTATGCTCAAACTAAATTATATCAAATACCAGGCTGTAGTCTGCATCAGTCTCCAGGTTAGAGGAGTCTGGTACGTCGCAGGTGGAGCATGCCCGTAGATTGTCCAGTCGGATCTGCAGCTGCTGCAGTTCCCTCTGCAGGACGCTCTGTGTGCTCTGCAGGGACAACCTTCTCGTCTCGGTTGTCCTCAGGTGATCAATGGTCCCAGTAGCGTCTGTGGGGTTACACACAGACACAGAGAATGCACGATTCTACACAACACATGAACTGAAAACATGTTGTTGTTGTAGCATATGTCCCGTGTTATTTTTGCTACATATCATCTTGGTCACACATCAGTATCTGCTGATTAAATACCATTGCTATATCTCTTATTTGCATTAGGCTTTGTCTGGTTATACAGTCCATAGCAGCCAAAGCATTCCATAGAGAAAGAAAGAGGTCCACACCCAGGAGAAAACAAAGTGTTCCATAGCACAAATCTTTAGATACTTTTGCATGACAAAAGTAGCACGCATGGTACATTTCCAGCAAAGCATATCAATTAGAACAAAGCGGTCGTCTTCTGCAGCTTAACACACCTTTAACAGCAATGGACAAATCCGTGAGAGCTTCCAGGATATCGTTGCTGAAAGACGTCACTATTGTTGCCCCAATGGCATCATCAGCCTCTGCAGGTAGAAAATAATATAGATTCTTTAATGTATCAAAATATAAATAAATGAAATCAATCGATCAATCAATTGCCCTTCTTTTTATTACCATGGATTGTTTTCGAGATGTCTTCTTTGGGAATGCTGTACATTTCCAAAACGGTCTCGAGTCCCTGCAAAGAAAATAAAACAAGTAATATGACTACAACAGGGCCTGTGTCCATATGCATCCAAATTTTGGCAGCAAGGTTATAAACAAGGAAAACTAATCTGTCCCATTGGGGGAATTCTCACACACACACACACACACACACACACACACACACATACACACACACACACACACACACTGGTGTACTAGCATTTCAAAAGATTGTTCAGAGCACTGTTGGAGAATTTATTTGACTTGCCAGTATGAAAAAAAAAACTCTAAGGCCATTTCTTAGTGTAATAATTTTAAACAAGATGGAGGTGGTGCTGTGTGTTTGTGGTGTCAGACCCAAGGGATGGATGCTAGGCCGTCCTCCATGATCCTGACGTTAGTGTCTAAGTGCTGGAGACCGGGTGCCATGTTGGCTCGGGTTTTGCTGTTGGTGGCAAAAGCCAGAATCACCCCGATCCTAAATCCATATGAATGAATTAAAGAACGAAAGAATGAATGAGTGATTGAGTGAATGAATGAATATTTTGATCCCCTAATCTTGGAACACCTGCTCATTTCTACAAGTGAGGAGTTTCTGTGGCTTTTACATCATTTGTTGTTCTCAATTGGTTCTCAATTCCACCAAATAATTGATCATCTCAGTACACTTTGATAGACCTTTCTCACAACATTTGGACATGAAATAGCGGGTAAACACAGGTGCTGCCAATTGACACTAATTAAGGTTCCATTCCATTGAAGTGTAGCAAATGGAACTGAACCTTCATTAATGTGATTATTGACACCTGTGTTTACCTGATATTCATGTCAAAATGGCTGCTGTTTTTTTGGATCATTTACATTTAGTACGCTAGCTTGGCAATATTATTTCTGATAAACAGTCATGAGAATAATGTAACTGAACCGCATTGAGTGTCTTACAGGAGTAGGAGCGTGATGAGGATGAGGCATCCCGACACGCCGATGTCCTTATAGTAACGTAATGGTGACGGTGACGAGCTGCTGGTTAAGCACGCCTCCCTGCTGTGAAAATACTGCCAGAGCAAAAGTCCACCAGCCACCGGCATCAACAGCAGGTAGAGGAGAGCCAGGATCAGACACACCAGGTATCCTGCCTCATACTGCACCAGCTGCTCACACAAAACACAGACACACACTGTCAACACACATACATTTATATTCTCTCAGCCCTATATTTTCCCTCCCATCAGTACAGAGCATAGCATGAAATTTTGAGACATATAAAGCTCAACCTAGGTCTAAGTCTAGGAATCTATTGGAAAAGATGACATGTAGTTATGAAAAAAATCAATCATGGGCGGTGGTGGTGGTGGGATAATGATTTTGGAAGTGTCACTGTCACAATTTGAAATGTCTGTTTTAAGTATTGATTGAATTGTTAGTCACTTCATAGCACTTCGTGAAAGTTGCAATATGCAACTTTTTGACTTTAAAATAACAATAAATCAACAGGATATATGATACATTATCAGACTGTATAAGTCTGTGTCCCTGTGGGTTCATGCCTTAATTATCATCTTTACATGAAAGTGGCTTTTTAATGATGTTTGGAAGTTATGGAGAATATGTTTCCAATAAGTTGTGAATCCACAAGTGTAAGTGTTGTGGATTTAGTGCAGTTCATTTACAGTACATCTGCACCAAATACCAAGCATGCTTTTCTTAAGTGCAGGGTAAAGCCAGAATAATCATCCTTACAATGAAAACAGTATTGTTCTGCACACTGAAAGGCTTCAGACTGAGTAAATATGACTCTGGTACTGAATACAGGTATGTAGCGGAGGGTGAACCCACTGAAATCCAGTTTGTCCACTTTTGTACACTCACAAACATTTTTATACTTTACATTTGTAATATATATCATGGCAAATAGCATCAAACTGATAAACAATGAACAAAGGCAGGACCTTCTGAGGGAAAGCAAGCACAAATTAATGCTTTCTAAAGATATGAATAAATAGGAGGTAGAGGGTTTGGTTAGAATTAGCTGAAGGTCATACCTTTCATTTACCACTACATCACTGGCTAAATGTTAAGATCCTAATGAAGACGCTGCGTGCACACTGTTCAGCGGATGACAGGTTGCATAAGAGACAGAGAATGACAAAGAAATGATTCACAGAGACGATAAGATTGCAAAGATTTGTCCATTCAAGAAAGACGAGTCACGGTTCACAAGCAGGGAAAAGGCAAAAGGTTCCTCATGTTCATGCCTTGTCAAGATGATGCAGATTGACACACAGTAAACAAAACATATAACTTATTACATAATTTTTAAACAGATTAAACAACTGGTGGTAAATGTGTAAATAACCAGATATGTGCACAAATTAATCATTTTTCACTGTAACATACTATATATTAGATTTATGTAACAATTATGGCAATTGCACATACCTTGGGGATGTCTTGCTGTTCATTTTTCAAGACTTTAGATACAATATCTGAAATTAAAAAAATCCATTGTCATGGAATAATTGTCGTATGTATAGTGAAAGAACAACTTCTTATGATTGAAAAAAAAAAAGTTCTTTTGAGTGAAAAACATTTCTAGTGTGAGATATAAGAAATAGATCGATCCAAATCAATGAGCAGGATAGCTTCCCTTTCATTTTAATCTCCTCTTTTCTGGGACGTGAGGCGAAGTGCTGCAGCTCTTTTTTAAAAATTTTATTGAATTTTTTATTGTCACTCACCTTCAGGGAAAGGATTTGGTTGCACCGCCTTGAGAAAACCACGGGCAAAGTTGTAGAGGGGCCCCAGGCCGTCAGCGGGCCTCAGCA
>OMKZ01054970.1:1867-14732 GCA_900302535.1 Neoniphon sammara | reverse complement strand
GCGGCCCCGCCGGCCCAAACTCCAGCACTCCCAGTCCATCCTCCGCAAGCAAGCCGAGGAGGAGGCCATCAAGCGCTCCCGCTCACTGTCTGAGAGCTATGAGCTCTCCTCAGACCTCCAGGACAAGCAGGTGAGGGACACATTACCCTTGTAAAACAGGCCTTGTAATACACACTCTGGCTGCCATATTGGAATTCCTCATTTCTGGGGTAACAGGTTGTGAACAGCTGTTTGTGTTTCTAAATGTATGACTTGATTGTCTCTACAGAATTAAATAGATGGGGTCAATGTGCTATTTTTAACTGGGAACTTCATTTTGCTGTTGATACATGGAAGTGATTTTCTGTTCAGATAATGTCAGCTTGTTAGCAAGCAAATTATAGTATGTGTTTAGATAATTAACATCTGTCTACTAACTAATAATCACATGTTCAAAACAGCACAACATTAATCTGTGCTTGTTGTGCTAACTGCAAAGACAGGTGTGTGTAGGCCCAAATAATCCAATTACAATCAAATGCCATAGAGGCTCACGCTCACCAGTGAAAGCAAAAACTCCTCAAACTGAGATACTGAAATTCAGTAAGATCATGTTTACTACATCCAATCAATGAAATGATGTGTGTTCAGCTGAAAAAGTTCAAAAAGTTTCAGGGCTACTCTTTAATCAGTGCAACAGATCCATTAAAGAGAGATCACATGGACCACAACAGCTGCAGATGATCACCACAAGGAATAGAAAACATTTCATAATTGATAATGCATGGATGAGCGACCTTTTTATGTCTGTTCAACCATATTACATGGTATGCACTGTATAATTGATATATTTTTATTTGGCACGTAGGAGCATATCACATTTAAGTTCTTCATTCAGTATATGTACACATATATACTGCAAAGCCTCTATAGGATCAATGTACCAACTGGAACTCCAGTAGTTGTAATACTGCTAATGTAACTTGTCAAAAGGCTGCACAAGGCCCCTCTGAATAAGTCAAAAAGGTAATAAACCTATTAATGTAATAAATTATAAGATAATGTCACAACATCTACAGACTTTCATTGTTGTAATGATAATAATGATGATAATAATAAAAATAATAATAATAATAATAATAAAGGTAATCCGTTATAATGAAATAATTACCAATTAATGTAATTAAATGTTACATGGCTTGGGGAAAAAAATGACAAAACCAGGTTTTATTATATATTTGCATCATTTAGAAGGACATTTTATAACATTTTATGAGTTACATGATCTAGCTGTTATTATAGTATCCATTACTACTACTGGTATCAGGTTGCCTGCCCTCATATTAAATGTTAGTAATAATGTCCAGCCTAGTTTGGCCATCAGGTTACATAAGCAGTGTCTGTGTAGAAGGTAACTGGGCCTCCTGTTGAGCTGTCACAGTGCGACCTGCTGGAAGTGAGATTCACTGCTGTGGTCCATATTCCCTCTGGCAAGTTTGAGTTCACTAGCTTCCTTGGCCCTCCCGTAGCACTGGAAAACGTGATTAGTGTTGTAATACGCAGTAAGTATGGAGGTGTGTAACTAGTTGAATGTATGAAGCCAAAGGGCTCAGTTAGGGAGTAAATGTATTAAAGCATTGGACAATTTCCTGATTTTATGTATGTCACTTTTAGTGTAGTGATCTGTTTCTCATCCATTTCAATTTGGATAATTGTTCACTGAAGTAATATACACCTGATTATGCTTACCCTCATGAATGGTAATTGTCATGTTTTTTAATGAAGGATACTTCATGGAGCAGCATCATACATTAATCACTATATTTTTAATATATCAGTATATATAGGCCCTTTTCCTTTGTACCTTGTGAGCTTATGTTTTGAGATATTTCATCCAAGAGCAGTGCTTCATCATCGTTTGACGTATTAGAAGTTCATCAGTTAAATTGCATTCTAATCAATGACTTTATTCAACATTATCCATCTTCCCTGGGGGTTCTATTTGAGAATAATGAACCTTACATCCCAACCGCTTTTAAATGGGATCATCACTCTTGAGTTTTCAAAGCCATGACAAAAGTAGATGAGGCTACTACACCATTTCCCATTCCACCTAAACTAATCTTTAGACAATGAATTTGTGTCCAAGATAATTGTTTTCTTTTTTTTATCCATGTGAAAATAGCCAGCTGTTTTTCCTAGACCAAAAGTTAACATAATTCCTAACTGAACCTTTTCAAGGCAAATAGTCTTAGTCTCTAAGAGTTAAAGGACACCCATCTTACTTTGCTGTTAACAATTACATTTTCTCTTCTTCAACCCCCTCGTGTACAGTTAGATATGTTGTATATCATTCTGTATTTCACCAGTTGTCCTATTACAGGGAACATTTGCAAAGTTTGGATGGCCATATGAGCATGGCTAAAGTACTATTTTCATTTGCACACATTGTTTCTGGTGTTTTCACAGAGACATTTAGGACATCAACTTTTATTCTCTTCCTGCAGGTGGAGATGCTAGAGCGCAAATATGGTGGGCGTTTCATAACCCGGCATGCAGCCCGCACCATCCAGACAGCCTTCCGCCAGTACCAGATGAACAAGAACTTTGAGCGTCTTAGGAGTTCTATGTCTGAGAACCGTATGTCACGACGAATCGTCCTGTCCAATATGAGAATGCAGTTTTCCTTTGAAGGACCTGAAAAAGTCCACAGCTCCTACTTCGAGGGAAAGCAGGTGTCACTAACAGACGATGGCACCAAAATCGGCGCACTGGTGCAGTCGGAGTGTGGCGGGGACATGGGCGTACCGGCCAAGTCCCCCGCAGTACAGACCGACTTCACAGACGCTATCACAGAACTAGAAGATGCCTTCTCCAGGCAGGTCAAGTCTCTGGCCGAGTCCATAGACGATGCTCTGAACTGTCGCAGCCTGCATGGTGAAGACAGCCAGCCGGAGCCAACGAGAAGCCACCAGGACCTGGAGAGGGAGGTCACCTACCAGGTCAAACCCTCCCACAGCACCTCAGAACATCGCAAACTGGACGAGATGACAGCCTCTTACAGCGATGTCACCCTGTACATTGATGAGGAGGAGCTGTCACCTCCCCTGCCCCTGTCTCAGTCTGTAGACCGGCCCTCCAGCACAGAATCGGACTTACGTATGCGCTCCCTCAACTCTTCCCATGACTACTGGTCCCTGGCTCATAAGGACGACAAGGGGGACACGGATACCAGCTGCCGCAGTACGCCTTCTCTGGAGTGTCAGGAGCAGCGTTTGCGGGTAGATCATCTACCTTTGCTGACCATCGAGCCCCCCAGCGACAGCTCGGTGGAGCTGAGCGATCGCTCTGACCGCAGCTCTTTGAAGAGACAGAACGCGTACGACCGCAGCATCAGCAACCAGCAGGGCAGCCCCAAACACGTCAGCCACGGCTTGCCACCCCGAGGGCCTTCCAGGGAAGAGGAAGCCACCCGCCATCGGCCACGACAACTGGAGGCCCACCTGGCCATCAACGGGACTGCGAACCGGCAGAGCAAGTCCGAGTCGGACTTCTCTGACGGGGACAACGACAGCATCAACAGCACATCCAACTCCAATGACACCATCAACTGCAGCTCTGAGTCCTCATCCAGAGACAGCCTGCGGGAGCAGACGCTCAGCAAGCAGACGTACCACAAAGAGACTCGCAACAGCTGGGACTCACCTGCGTTCAGCAATGATATCATCCGCAAGAGGCACTACCGCATTGGCCTAAACCTCTTCAACAAGTATGTACACTCCAGGCCAGGAGATCCACTCGCACACACTTCACACAGAGCCAGAGAGAACATGATGCATTACTTGGGCATTTTGTATGTCGTATGTTGAAAATGAACCTCAGTTAGCTTCTGCTATCAGTGTGTTAAAGACCCACTCTTCTTGTTTGCAAGATAATCCACTACTATATTTGTATTCTATGTGCACTCTCATAAAGGATTGTTTTTGCTTCATGGCAGTCAAAACGCTACTTCCCCGTTGCAGAAATCAGGATTGATGCAAGCCACGTAATTTTACCAGTCTGTTACTTCACAGACTGGTAACCAATCGTAGGCTCAGTATCTAGATCTGTGCATACTAAATGAAGGCAAAGGTGTAAAGTTACATCTAAGCCATTTTAAGGCATGGAGAACTTTTTTCCCATGGAAAAAAAACTTCTTGATATGTAGTTTTGTTGAACAGAGATGAGTTTTTAAGGGTTTAATCAATGTCAGGAGTGGGTCTTTAAAGACTTGAAAAGATTGAGGAAATAATTGTTGTCTCTCTTGTGATTGCACACAACATGCCCCATTAGAATACACAGATACAATCACAGAGTGTAATGATTAAAAGGTGCTCTAAATAAGCTCCCTTTTCAGCACATTAATTATTATTTAGAGAATTATTTGTTTTGTTTTGTTTTGCTGAAGAACCCAAAATGAAAACCTTAAGTAGGATAAATACGCTCTGATTGCAATTGAAACGTGAGCATCTGCTTGTTCTAGCTGAGGTGCAAACAAGCCTATAAACCTATTCTGCTCCACTTTGTTTTGCCCTCGTCGCTTTGTGCGGGAGGATTCAGCTGAGCCTGTGTGATTTTGTTTAATCTTAGATGATTGTGGATTTGTGGATTTCTTTCAGAGTCGACCGTTAAGTTCCTTTTAATCATTTGTGATCAACACTGTGGGGAAAACCAGCTCCCTCCCCTGCCCAACTCTCAGCCCATTCCACCTTCTCCCTCTCTCACCCCTCCCCCCTTTGCCTAAATCCCGTCCCTCATCTGACACACATTTGGCCACAGGCAGAGGTGCAGTGGGATAATCACAGATTTGGATTGCATTCTCCCTCACTCCCTTTTCTCTGTCTCTCTCTCTCTCTCTCTCTCTCTCTGTGTCCTCTACTGTGCCTCCAGGAAACCAGAAAAAGGCATCCAGTATCTGATAGAGCGAAACTTCGTCCCAGACACTCCAGTGGGTGTGGCCCACTTCCTGCTGCAGAGGAAAGGCTTGAGTAGGCAGATGATTGGCGAGTTCCTGGGTAACAGACAGAAACAGTTCAACAGAGATGTCCTTGAGTGAGTTTGCATCGTTTAATTTCTGTTTTCGCCCCAGCACACATTTGTATGCGCAGAGGCGTCGTGTTATTGCAGCCCTGAAAATGCCGAGCCTCTGTCAGACAGGCTTTTGATTTAACTCGCCATCTGCGCGAGTAAACAGTGTTTTATTTCACATTCGCCTCTCAAGACAATGGAAATCAGAAATGCATCTCCTGCACATAAGCGTGTCACACTGAAACATTCATGGTCATTTTGTTCCAGTTCTTGTAGCCAGTTTGTAAGCCACACACATTCACGTAGTCTTTTCCATAGTCTGAGTACTACATAATGACTCAAACTCCATCAAGGGATTACACACAAATCTGAATTTGAATCCATTGAGGAAATCTTTATGTGATCGTCCATGCAAGTGATTCATACTGTCGTAGCTCAGATATTCAAGCACGTGGACTCTATTTATAGGCTGTTCAATCCTTTTTATAGAAAGTGGAAGTCAAAAGGACATAGCGTGCTTGAATAGGGACTCTTTACATTATTAAAATAGCACCTCTAGCGTCTGCTCGGGACATGACAGGCTCATCTGAAGCCATGAGTCAACACTTCCACTTTAAGGAGGTTCACACCAGCAGAGCCCATTGAGATGCAGTGGAGGATAAGGCCAGGAACAGTCAGTCAGTGTCAGTTTGACAGGGATATCTAAAGGGCTCCTCAAGAAAACGTCTATAAATCCTGACGTGAGATCTCATCTGCTCTGGAGAGCGGAGTCACTACGCACACATTAAAGTCAGTTCTCCTCAGCTGAAACCAACTTCCGTCTCTGTTGATTTTTAATGAGAGTTATTATCCTGTTAGGGATCATTCACTGACCATGTGAGCGTGAGTGTGCAGAAAATTATACAGTGGATATCAAAACAATTTTCTTTCTTTTTATTGCCTTAAGGCTTGCAAAGGAAACCTATTAAATAAAACTTTTTCTCATTTTCATTATGACACTCTAACCGGCAAAATTAAAGTACAAACTAAAGGCCAGTCATTTCTGGCAGGATATTTAAAATGTGAAACTAAAACACCATGGTTGCCAGATTTTTCAGGTTTCTGTATGCAAAATAAGTGGAAATACAGTACAGTAATACATACAGTGTTGTCCACTGTATGTATTAGTGTGTTTGCTTTGGCATATTTATTGGTATTTGTACACTGTACAGTCATATGAGAGCATGAACTGCAGTTGTACCACTTTTCTTCCTGACGACTATGAACAATGTGTTTTTACCAGCTGTGTGGTTGATGAAATGGACTTCTCGGCCATGGAGCTGGACGAGGCGCTGAGGAAATTCCAGGCTCACATCAGAGTCCAGGGAGAAGCACAGAAGGTGGAGCGGCTGATAGAGGCCTACAGGTAAGACACTCCTCTAAAGGGACGTGACTAAACAGATCAGATATCACTTAATGACACTTAAATTACTGGCATTTGCAGGTTATTTCCCATGCATCATAGAGGCCCATATGCTTGAATATAAGGTAAAGATGGGGATCACACACTACCAAAGTAGGTAGGTATAACACAGCCCTGAATTTGGCGAAAACATGAACTCCAACAACCAAAACAATATAGAGGTGGAGCATTTCCCCCCACACTTTCTATATTATATTTTATACTTCACTATCTACTGAACTCTCATTGGCTATTAGCGGCCTCCATTTAGGTTTTAGATGCTGAGCAGCTTCATACGAGGGAAGTATGTCAAGATTTTTCCAGATTCAACTTAAAAAAAGTGGTGTCCCAATTGGAGTGAGTGGTAAAAAGTAAACTGTTCTTCAAACTCTCAAGCCTCACACTACAAAATGATCTCTTCCAAACATCCCACAACAGCAAAAACTCACACTTATCTTGAAAATCAGAAATGACGGCCAAATCACAGCAAGAATCAACACAAAAATCCTGTTGCTTGTCTGCAGGCTGAAGGAATAAACTGACTTAGATCAGCACCATAAAAAGCACCAGAACTTGGTAAATACTGAAAACTAGAGGTGAAACTAGCCCTGGTATCATTTTTACCTTTCGGTGGTAACTTGATCAAAGACCATTTTTTGCCAAAAATTGCGTGCATTCCTTTATCTTTACCAGACATGAGAATATAAACTCCACAGGGCAAAGCCATTTCAAATCCAGACAGTGATTTTGTTCAGCTGAATCACAGCAGAAAAATTATCCACAGAAAAAAATTAGTTTCAAAAGTAGAGCAAACCCCTTCAGGACTGCGGTCGGACGCTCTTTGTCCCTCATTTATTTTCTCTCGTCCAAAGCTACAGTAGAAAGGTGATCTCATGCCCACAGAGGATTTGCTTCGATCAGCACTCAGCAAGGGCATTCTGGCCTTAGTAAACACTGCAGTGACTGTTGCAATGTGGAGATAACAGTAACTGATCATCTGACGCCAGCCTTCGGCCCAGCCCAGATATGATCATGAACTCACTATATGGTTACTCAGACAGAAGTTAAATGGCCCGTCTGATGGCCTGTGGCGGTATTGGCAGTGCTTGCTGTTGTGCTTATTATTCTCTCACCTTGGGCACGGGAGGCATCATCTTAATGACTGCGGTGCAGATAGCGGAGAGCCCAATATCAATATCAATATTGATACTCCTGCCCATGAGTGGAACTAATCACTCATAGGAAACGTTATTGATTTGTTTTGCTTTGAGGGCAAGTCTTCTTTGTCCTGATGCTTTGAACACGGTTTAATAACCTACCATTTATCTCTCGGGGTCACTCAGATCTGAAATTAGGTCCGTGTTCCAGGATGCCCATATTTTTTCTGCCTCAAAGTTAACTGTCTCTTCGTCCAATATCCTCTTCCCCAGCCAGCGCTACTGCATTTGCAACCCCGGCGTGGTGCGGCAGTTCAGGAACCCCGACACCATCTTCATCCTGGCCTTCGCCATCATCCTCCTCAACACCGACATGTACAGCCCCAACGTCAAGCCTGAGAGGAAGATGAAGCTGGAGGACTTCGTTAAGAACCTCCGAGGTAATCTGCGCCCACTCCAAGTCACTGTCACAAGTCCAATACTCTCCTTTGAGTTGCTACCGCGCAGCTCCAAGGATAAGCACACGAGTCGTTATCTCAAATTGAGTTTTGTGCATGCATTTTGCCTTGATTAATGGCCATGTCAATAAGGTATTTATGTTTTGTAAGTCATGGCTAAGCAAGCATTGCAGGTTGAGGCAAAGCACTGTTTAGTTGCCCCCAGCAGATTTTGCGGGTATTAGCAGGGGCTTCGTGGCATGGCTAACTCATTTCTCTGCCTATTGGAGTGTCAGTAATTAAAGTACAGCACTGAGTGGAGGAGCAAAATTTGTCCTCAGAGACCTCTGAAGGACATTTCTGTCTGCACTGTGAGATATATTTGCACTGCCGCAGTATGTCAGTGGATTCATAGGTTCATCAACTCTCATAAATTTGCGCATTAATCATTAATCTCTCTCGTCCCCCCCTGCTCTGTCTTTCTAACCCCCCTCTCAGGAGTGGATGACGGCGAGGACATCCCCAGAGAGATGCTGATAGGGATATATGAGCGGATTCGGAAGCGAGAGCTCAAGACCAACGAGGACCATGTGTCCCAGGTTCAGAAAGTGGAAAAACTCATTGTGGGGAAAAAGCCGGTAAGCTTACATTTAACCTTGGGCTACACAGACTGTGACCACTTCTACTTTCCCCGTCCACTCTGGGGCCAAATCTAGCAGGGGCATGCACAGCTGCGACGGGCAAATTACCCAGTGTGCCTCTGAGCTGTCAGACAGATCCACTGGTTTATTCATGGCCAACATTCTCCAAATAAGAAAAAGAATCAACAAGCATCCTTTTTCCGTAGCAGGCCTTCCTTACTGTGTGACACATCCAATTCCTCACGGCCAGAGACCTTCATGCTGAATGACTTTAATGTGTCTATAGTCCTAACAGCCAGGCGAGGGGGAAAAAAAACTGGCTGATACTCTCTGTAATAATAAATGGGATTATCTGGTCCACACTCGATCAGCCAGACGCCCAGAGATCAGTCGAAGTTCTCGAAGGTGTTCACCCTCTGTCCCTCCGTTCCCTTTTCATCACACTAACTCCACTTTAGGGACCAAAAAAAATCAGCTGGAGCCCAGGGGAGCGTGACAGTTTTCATCCTCAGCAAGGTTAACATAAAGCGGAAACGCAATGCACAAAAAGAGTGACGGAAAGAAAAAGGGCTTATATTCTCTGTGAAGGACACATAAATGTTTGTTCGGTGGGCTATAAACCTTTATTCTTAGCTTTATTTCAACCATATTTATCGGTGAGTGCTACATGGAACACCATTTTTCTTTAACGTATCATAAATTCAATGGTTGCACTATTTCCCCTGTGTGTTCATTGATGGTCCCGTTAATATTTGTCTCTGTATGTATCCCTCTCTTCACAGATTGGCTCTTTGCACCATGGTCTCGGCTGTGTAAGTATTAGTCTTTCTATTTGTTGCATAAAATTCAGCCCTGCTTAACTGTATATCTTAGTTTTTTTTTTTGTTTTGTTTTTTTAAATGTTGTTGACATATCCAGTTGGCTGCATCTTGGTGTAGGGAGTTGGAAGCATCTGAGAAATACCCAGAGACTTTCTGGAACAGGTTCACATGTTGAGGATTGTGTAAAAGTTATATTTTTGGCAGCCTGTACTTTGAAAAGCCCCCTGGGTGCTGCCTGGGAGGCGGCAGGAGTCCGAGTCAGACACGCCGCTGTTTTATTTAGAGCGTTTGTCAAGGGTGTTTTGTGCATGCAGGTACTATCCCTACCCCACCGGAGACTGGTGTGCTACTGCAGACTGTTTGAAGTGCCCGACCCCAACAAACCACAGAAGCTGGGACTGCACCAAAGGGAGATCTTCCTCTTTAATGACCTGCTAGTGGTATGGCAAATGCTTCTCATCCTGCACACAGAGATTATGGACTTAAACATGCATCTGAAAGAGCCTAAAACAAAGTATTCTGTGTTTTTTTCCCTATAGGTTACCAAGATTTTCCAAAAGAAGAAAAACTCAGTGACGTACAGTTTCCGACAGTCGTTCTCACTGTACGGCATGCAAGTGCTGCTTTTTGAAAATCAGTGTAAGTCCAGTTGATGTTTCTTGTGTTGGGAAGTCCCTCTTAATCATGGCAGATCTTCCGTTTTGTTATTGTTACCTTTCCTCATAAGAATCACCGCCACATTTTCTTCAGCCCTAATAGCAGTAGCCCTTGTCCTGGTGGGCTGTATTCAGTTTTTCTGGAATAGGTTAAATGCAGTGTTGATATTCTCGCTCTTCAGATTATCCTAATGGAGTCCGTCTAACATCAGCCATCCCCGGAGCTGACATCAAAGTGCTCATCAACTTCAATGCGCCCAACCCCCAGGACCGCAAAAAGTTTACAGATGATCTGCAAGAATCTATCGCTGAAGTCCAGGAGATGGAGAAGTACCGGATAGAGTGTGAGCACAATTTTCCTGTTTTTATGTTCTTCTTTGAAGGCCTGTGTTCAGCAGGTATTAGCTAATATTAGCACCTCCATCCTCTAAACAGACAGTAGTCTAATCGATACAGCTGAGTCTCGCAATATTATTTTTTATAATACTGTATTGATTCTCTAGCGCCTTGTATTGATACGTATCATTTATGCACTTCATTTATGATGCTCCATCTACATTTAAGTACAATCTGGTAAGTAAATATATTATGCTTCATCTTTTTTAAACTGGAATTTTGAATTAAATTTTTTTTGATTGAGTTTGTCATATGATTAATCATATAATATGTTCTGTATTATATTAGTCTACCCAGGTGTTATGCAGTTGGTTGTTTTTTAATCTCTGTTTCAATCAGTTCTATAGATTATTGATACAGATCATATTGTGACCCATGTATTATACCCAGCCCTACCTCCAACAAATGGCCAGTGTTAAAAAAGCAAACATGAGAGGAGAGAAGAAAGAGCTCATTGACTCATTAACCTCCACTTGTGTGTGCGTCAATGTCACCTTGTGTGTGTGTGTGTGTGTGTGTGTCCTCTGCACAGCTGAGCTAGAGAAGCAGAAGGGGGTGGTGAGGCCCAGCATGTCCCAGAGCTCTGGGCTGAAGAAGGAGACGGGCAACGGCAACCTGAGCCGTGCCAGCCTGGACGACAGCTACGCCATCGGGGAGGGCTTGAAGAGGAGCGCCCTCAGCAGCTCCCTGCGCGACCTCTCAGATGCAGGTGAGATCAGAGGTTGCCGTGGCAACGTAGCATCCCACGTCTGCAAATAGGATATCTTAGGTCTCATCCTCCTGCTAGACAAAGTAGATTGCATACCCGAGCGGGATGCTGGCATGATACTATTCATTCCTCTTGGACTGGGTGTTAATCCATGCATTTGTGAACTGAAAATAAGCCGAGTTCCTGTTGCACAGTTGTGTTTTGGGTTCCAGCCACTATCAGTAAACTGCCAATTCACAATCTGGCCCTTGGTTAACACATCCTCTGTGTTAAAGGAGCCATTAAACCACTGAAAGAAGGGTGATTCACCGTAGGCGGGAGATAAAGATGGATGTGTTTACTAATGGGCCCAGGTGTAATTTACTGGAGGCTATCAACTAATAATCCTGCGTCACCGCTATGGGAGGAGGCAACACTATGTAGGTCACTGTGATCGATTTGAGCGTCTTAGCAGTAAGAGGAATTAATGTTGTATTGTTGATTCAGGCCTGGCCTCTAGAGTTGCCTCCACGTTTCCCAGCTGCTCTGCACAAATAGACTCAATGACCTCATCACCGGGCTCAGACTAGTGAGGCAACATAGCAGAGTGAATTGAGCCCTACTTTTTAGCTATCTGAATGAAAGACACATTCTTGTGGCTGCTTTAATTGTGTCAAAAATCTGTTATTAACCAGGTAGAATTTATTCACTCTAATTACTTTCTATCACTTCATAATCCAATATGGCTTGGAGCAGCAAGAACAGAAATATTTGCCTTTCTTTTTTTCTCATATTATTAAACAACATTTAAGTCATTAGCTGACTTTTTCTATGAACACGTCCATCCATCGCCATGTCTGTCATCAACAGCAGAACCTCGAGCGATCGCTCCTTGATGGTTCAGTTTTGTCTGTGTCGTGGTACGCTTTGAACTTGTCAGCACTTACCGCCTGTGTGAGCCTTAGTTTTATAGCTGTCTCTTCTCCTTTAGCAGCTTGTTTGAACATCACACACTGTCACTATGATGAAACTTAGCAGAGCTGGCAGGTTGGTTCGTCGAAAGGTACACCCTGTTACTACAGTGTCCTCTGCCCTTCATGCAGCCAGATTGCAAGGCTTTTACCAATGGGAAGGTCTCATGCCAGCTGTGCCTCGCATTATCGCCGCGTAGACACACGCAGCCGTCTCCAAGCTCGAGTTATCCTAGCGGTTGACCTCTTAGTGGAGTAGTAAGAGCGCTGACCTGCTTCTCCCTTCTCCCCTCTAGTTCCTGTTCGCCTCCCTCTGCCTTAGTGCACGTCTGTCATTAGATAATTCGTGTGCAAACTTCATCCCCCTAGGGTGCTAGAGCCTAGTCACTAGTCAGGAGGGATATTATGTGCGCCTCCACGTATCACCCAGGCGTGTTGAGACCTGTCTAATCTGTCATATTACATGTTCTGGGCAGGCAAGCGTGGGAGACGCAGCAGTGCAGGATCACTAGACAGCAATATGGAAGTAAGTAGGACGCAACTGATGTTGAGCTGTCCTCTCACTTTATGTTGATGTTGTTCGCTGTTTTTTTTTTTTTTTTTTTTTTTTT
>OMKZ01054969.1:7021-24954 GCA_900302535.1 Neoniphon sammara | reverse complement strand
GGTCTCCCAATTGGTGACTCTCATATCAGCTCAACTCCAGTGTGAACCCAGACAGTAAAGACCCAAGAGATGACTCCCCTGGTTTTTACTTTCTGCTTTGAAGAGGACAGAGTTAAAGGTGTGTATTTAATAGCCCTGCACTACTGCATCACCTTTCCTTAGCCCGCTATTTGACTGGGAAGGTGTGTGGTCATGTATCTTTCTCCAAACAATAGTGCCTTTCTAGAGACTCCAAGGTGATGTCATTGGAAACACGGCTTTCCATATGCAAGTGAAGTAAATCCAGATGGCCTTGACTCAGGTTAAATGGCTGCTTTGCATGTGTGTGTGTGTGTGTGTGTGTGTGTGTGTGAGTGTGTGTGTTTGTGTGTGTGCACGTGCGTGTGTGTTTGCTCATTTATGAACATGTGGATATAGCTTTGTTTTCATTTTCATGTTACCATAGTGTCAACAAATTTTATCTTCTTCCAGAGCTATGGGGAATTTCTACAGGCTTTCATGTCCATCTCAACAGACCAAACGACATTTGATGACTCTTTCTGGTGCAGTGTGTGTTCGGGACATGCCCTGGGTTATATTTGGCTATTACTCAGGCTTGAACCCTTCCACACTACACTTCCCACTGCGCTGTCAGCTTTACATGTCAGTGTGAAGTTCCCTTCGCTGTGAGGAAACAACTTTGCGCTCAGGTCAGATCCATGTAGGTGCTGTGGTGAGGTCATTAGATGCTCGGTTCAATTCATTTCATCACAAAATTGTTAAGTCTGTGGTTTTCTTTATTAAGCTTGGATAAAGTTGTTCCATTCACAGGCAAACTCAGTCCAATAAAAGAAAAATGAAAGCAAATGTAAAACAGGGAATTGGGTGTGTTTGCCAATGCTGATGATGTACTAAATAATTTTTGGTCAATGCTGTGAGATAATTCATGCGGTTTTGTTCAAAAATAACACTTCAAAAGACATAGCAGCAGAAAGTTCTAATGTTCAGTGAGGCCATACAATTTGGGCTTTGCATTTATGTCACTGTGTTGCTAAAGTACAGTATACCATAATGAAATACTCTATTAATGCATTGTACACCATCTGCCAGACGGGTAAAACCTCCTCTTTCTATTATGAGGCAACAACAGTCATTGAAAACAATGAAGAATCAATAAAGCTGGTTCTGTGATCACTGGTCACTGATCCAGTGAATGTGGAAGGCACCTGTTACAGTAATTTTCAGGAAGAAGTGCTTCTTTGGTTGAGATTCCTGTCTGTGATTATGGTGGCCTTAGCACTATTCCATCACAAGGTATATCAACATGCAATGTAAATATGGGCCACTTCAACATCAGACAGAATATTTTCCAAGAGTGAAATGTCACTGATGAGCTCTCACAGAAATAATGGAAAAAGAATGAAAATGGAAGGATAAAATACATAGCCTACAGTGAAAGTAAAAGCAACAGGCACTGTTATATCCAACCACTCCTACAACTTCAGAGCAGCCAGCCTCTCCACCAACATCCTCTTCTTATACCTTAGCCGACTGGCTTCCCTAATAGCCTGCCACTTCTGTAGGTCACCTTCACTGCAAGAAGCTGGCACAGAGGGAGTCATCTGATTGGCTGATGGGCCTCTCAGTGACCCCTGACTCTGACTAGAACAAACTCCGAGCTTTCGGACCATCATGTCATCAGTTCTTGGGTGCATCTCCTTTTCATCCTGATTCTGTTTATCTGCTGCACCTTCCTGGGTCAGAGGACAAGGCGGGCACAGGAGTCTGGCTTTGAGATTAGGAGGCAGAGCCCAAGGCTCTGGGATTGGCATGGGGTTGTAGTGGTCAGGGGCACCTGAGAGTGGCTGCTGCTGCTGAGCCCCCTGCAGATTGACCTTTCGGTAGACCACGTCATCCCGCTCAATGTCGGGGAATTGGATTCCTTCCTTGGTGTTGCCAAGGCCGCGTGGCTGGGTCACGATATTGAGTTGCGGCTCCGAAGTGTAGCGACGATGTGAGGATCGGTTGACAGACAGATGAGTCTTCATCATAGCCAGATCTGTGTTGGACTGAAAGGCCTGGGTTCGCCTGGCAAACATGTCATCATTCTCCAGGTCAGGGACAATGCTCTCATAATCAATAGGGTCTGGGGGCTCCAGCGGGTCTTGGCGGCCCAGGAGGGGTCGCTTCTCACATTTGACCAGTCTGGGACCCGAGGTGGGGTCCATTCGGGCAAACATCAGAGGGGGGGTCTCTAACAGAGGGGGTGTGGGGAGCTGGGGGTGTGTGTATAGTTGAATATGAGGACTGGAGGGTGGGCAAAAGGAGAGAGAGAAAAGGGTAGAGAGCTGATGAGTGCATGCATGTGAACAAGATCACAGAAAGAGCAAGAAAAGGAGGAACAAGAGCAGCCAAAGTGGTGATCTTTGATTCAAACACATGTTGATCAAATGAGGATTTTACAGTCACACGGCTATGAGGTAATACTGCTATGCTACATGCTATAAAACACTGTAGGCTTCTCTATAATGGGCTGTAATAAAAAAGAGGATAGTCTTGAAACAGCCTATATTCCACAAAGGTCAGTGCAAGCAAGCTGCTTTATCAGTCATGTTAGGGCAGTTCCAGTAGCGTGACAGTGCATTTTATCATTAGTACGTTAGGAAGCAGCTTATCAGAAACTTTGCCCTGACAGGAGCCATTTATATCTCTCCTCTGACATCCAGACGCTCTAGAACATTCCAGCATCGTCACTATCATGCAGCTGTATCGACCTTTTCCCCACAACACGGGTGGTGTTGGCGGAGGCCTCAGGTGTGAGGGGACGGTAGGGAGAGGGGCCGGAGGGGGAGGGGGCAGAGGAGAGCCAAGGACTGATGTCAGAATCTGAATCTTCTGAGGAAGAGCCCGACTTCGTGTGGCTACAGCCACGGAGAGCAGGACGGAAGAACAGGAGGCGACAGGAACAGAGAGAGGGTAAAATGGAAAGTTAGGGGGTAGGAGACAGGAAAAGAAAGAAACAGGTCAGATAGGAACACAGTGAAAACCAGTAGAATAGATCTAATTGAAGCAAACAGTAATTTAATCAAGTGTGTCAGACAGAAATGGAGGAATAAACAGAAAGCAAGAAAGGATTATGGGAATACATTAGGGAATAAGTTCCATCTCTGATATTGAGGAATGATATGTGTGTTTGATGCTGACACTTGATTTGCACAACTGTTGGACGGTGTAATAACTACTTGCTAATTGGTACTTTGAATATATGTTCTAAATATTCAAAGTAGCAATCTATTAAACCATCCATACATGCATCTGTATAGTATGCTGACAATAATACACTCTGCAGACAGAAGAAATGGCAGCAGCTTATGTGTGTCTCTGTCTGTGAAATTCATCTCACACTGGACTCACACACCTGAAGCCTTGCATCTTCTTGTACCAGGGTCTCCTCTGAGAGCCCAGTTTGATCTTCTGTATGTGAATGTCTTCTTCGGGCGTCCAGAACTTGGGTAAGAACTTGTCATAAGGCACATTGCCAGCAGGCGGGGCTGTGTGGCCCACCTTACGGGCATAGAGATCATCCTGGATGGGGTCAGCATAGCCCACCTCATCATCTTCGTCCTCAGAGTCATCGTACATCTCTCTGAGCAGGCTGTCGGCAGACAAGGGCCGGCGGTGGTCCACCCTCACAGAGCCTCGCTGGGGGGATCGCATTGCCCCGCTGTTTCTGCTGCTGCTGCTGCTCAAGAGAGACAGCCAATCACACTTGTCAAAAGTATTTAACAGCAATTAGAGAACACCAGGCACATAGCAAGCAGTGTACTGTCTGTTCCTCGAGCACAAAAATTCTCCAACGAGAACACGCAAGAGTTAGGAAAACAATGCAAACTCAAGACCAAACTCAAACAGAAGAGGAGGCAAAATCCATTTGAGGAGTTGGGTCACTGATTCAAATCACTCCATCAGCTTATAAAATCCAGAAGGTGCAACGAAAGGCTTGCCAAAGCCCAAATTTCAAACAATTCAAACTGAAACCAACAAACAAAAGCAAACTGAAAAACTACGCGCTCTGTTAGAAGCAGCACACCACGACCAAGGGCGGATATCGTGGTTATAGATAACCATGCAAACTGAGGATAAGAGAAGCACCCTAATTTGCTCTTAGGCAGACACATCAAAGTCACTCTCTTGCTTCCTGTTGCTCTGACCTGAGGCAGGTCACGGTCTGTGGAGGGGGGACATTGGGTGACATAGTGACCTTGGGCCAGGGGGCCTGTCTCCCTCCAGATACCCCTCTCCCTGCCTGGGGACTGATGGGCACGGCAAAGTTGGTGGGGGGTGCAGGGGAGGGGCTGTGGAAGCGTCTGCTGGCCAGGTCATCCAGAACCAGATCGGGGTCCGGTCGGTCCTCGTCAGAGTCACTGCCACTTTCGTACTCATACACCCACTGCAGGTGAGCCGCAGGCAGGCCAGTCTGGGACACCCGTCCATTGCCGTGGGAGTCAGAAGAAACCCTAGTCTCACTGAGGTCGTCATTCCACAGTGTCACAATAAAACATGACCACAAAACACACCACCATCGATCATTCGCAGACAGTACAACAACACCAACAATAGTGGGAGAGGAGAGGGTGAAAAACAGCTACAGGGTAAGTGTCAGGCAAGTGAAGAGCAAACCAGGGACTGGGCCATGAACCAAGAACTTCTAGGGCATTCTCTGTTTAGCTTCTTTGTAGAAATAAGTATAGGGTGTAATAACCCTCTCTATAAATTTGTCAGCATGAGAAATAGCACACATAAACAGGGCGATGTGGGTGCTGTTATATATACTTTAATGGTACCTGCTGAATGTGCCATCCTCCTCTGTGTACGCTGGGCTGGCCCAGCTGCGCCGGTTATCCTCGGTGCGCTCTGCCCGTTTCTTCCTCAGCGGAGCGGGCACATAGCCTGCGGGCTTGTCTTTAGTGGGCAGGAACTGGTTGAACTGAGTGCTGGTCTTGGGTGTGATGACTAGCGAACGGCGGTAACTGACAGAGTCCTTGTTGTCGGCCATCCTGAAGACAGAGTCTGCCTCTGTGTCACTGCAACAACCTGAAGCAAGGGAGAGGAGAGGAGAGAGGGAGGTGTAAGACAGATTATGACAAATGAGGGGAGATAAAAGATCAGTGGGAAAAGAAACAGGAGAACAGCATATGGAGGAGGGCAGAGGTCCAATAAGGGCCATGAGGTTGTAAGAGGGAAAGTGGGGTGAGAACAGAGGAGGAGAGGACCAGTGAAGGGAGTGTGTTGTGGCTCCTGGCGTGAGTTTGGAGCAGTAACAGAGGGGTGTTGGGTGGGGAATGGAGGCCGCCTCATTTACAAGCCTGTGTGGAGCGCTGAGGAATGTCTCACTGCCCTCTCCCACAGGGGGGGCGAGCCCCTCTAGCTACTGACTACCTCCACACACTCCTCGCTCACAAGACATAATGTCATAAAATACAGAGCAATCACAGAAGGATTTTGGTGTTTATATTTCTCTCCTTCCTTGCACTTAATGAATTTACATAGAAGACAGTCAGTTACAATCACATACCACTAGATGGCAACAAGTATTTGTTTTCACAAATGGGAGTCAGCTTTCTGGCTCTGATACAGCTTATCTTCCCTGTTCACAAATATTTGAAGTTGTGGAGAGATGAATTGAATTATAAATATTTTTCATGCAGAGATGTCACTTGAGAGAGCTTGAATGCTTCAGCTAATGAGTGCAAGACACACACACACAAAATTCCTCACAGAAACCCAAAATGTGGCATCTCAAACAGCACCATGCCAGATCAAGATTTCAAACTGAGGACAGAGGCTGCAACATGTGTGTGTGTGTGCTTGAGTGTGTGTGTGTGTGTGTGTGAATTTGTGATTGGCATGCCTTCTCCTACCCTCGCTGCTGCCTTTAAGGGTGGCGTCAGATGAGATGCTGTGGGGTCGGGAGCCCAGAGAGTCCAGGCTATCCAGGGAGTCGTCTCTCCTGTGTCCTCCTCCTCCTACTCCTCCTCCTCCTCTCAGCTGGAAGAGCTCCTCTCGCTCTGAGTACCAGCTGTCTCCAAAACCACTGTCTCTGACGCTGCTGCCTCTCTGGCTGAACTCCTCGAGAGCCTGCCACACACACACACAGGCAGGAAGGGTCAATTAGTACTGGGCAGATTACAGTGTTGAGCTACTGTGTGTGTGTGTGTGTGTGTGTGTGGTGCATGCGAGTAAATCAAAGATCTCCCAGGTAGAGTGTGAACTCTGTATCATCAGGACACTCATTCTTGCAGGATCACCCTCAGTTACTGTACACATTCGCTTGTGCAATTTAACACTTCACAAATTTCTATTCACTGCCACTTCACAGAGAACAAACAGTGCTGTGATCCATATATGCTTGATGACCGCATAAAGAAGAGCGGCATAGCATGAACACATATACCACTTTAAACAGCATGGTTACAAACATGCAAAAACTCGTCAGCCTCTTTCAAAGAAAATAATTTCCAGATCTGTGATCCCCTGAATCCTGGCAGACAATATAAATCCGCTACCTAAGCCCAGCCTAACACCGCTCCAGTGAACTTGGATTACTGTAGCCAACTGTACAAGACATGCTGTAACCAGCTGCTATTACTGAAAATCTCTACAGTCATTTGAATTATAGAGGCCTGACATGCTGCCACCAATAAATCTGAGTGAAAACAAAGTGTCAAATTCAACACGGGCACGAGAAGGGGGTGAAAATCGGCTTCTTCTGAAAAAGAGGCAGCTATTTTCAAATATGTCCTATATGAACTGTGCACCCCGCTGTAAACAAGATTAAAATAGCCGAGTCAAGGGATCAGATCATTTATGACTTAACGTAGCTTTGGTTTTAGTGGCCAGCAAGCTGCGGCGCCTCAGCCTATCACGTTCATTCTTCAGCACATAGTCTGCATACCAGGAAGGATATAGAGATGTACTGGGCAATGGCTGTAAGAGAGGATTTCATTCATACGATTCCTGGTTTTCAGAGAATAATTAAACCTCTGTTGCATGGCAGCATACATAGGACAACTGTAACTGTACCACAGGATGAGAACTTGTTTACAGCAATGTGGAGCAGGTTACCTTGTACAGTGCTGTGCCCAGTAATCCCTCAAATGCCTTGAGATTCAGGTGAGGTCCATCATAGTATGGATCACAGTGAGCCCTTCTACCCAGCCAGTAAATGGTGATTAACACCTGAGGGGAAGAAAAGACTTATTGAAGAAATCATACAATATGCCATGTATAGATTCATACATGCTAATGAATGTTTCATAGCAGACAAAACATTAGAATAGACCCATTTTCTTCAGCAGACACTTTTTAGACAGACAGTAAGGACTAATAGCAGTGCAACAGGCTCATCGTTTAGCTTACCCTCGGTGATGAATGTATTGTGCAGTGCTAAAACTGTTGATTGTTATGATAGTTGTAGCCCTGCTCTGACAGAGGGTCATATCACCCACTACTATGCTCCTGTTTCCAGGCCCATCCAGAATACTCTGCTTCTGTTTGTGTGTGCACTGGACTGGACAGGTAAAGCGTAGCGCACTGAAAAACACAAACAACATCGACGACCCTGGTCCTATATTAGACCCAGTTTATGTTTGAGCTCTTCACTTGTGCAAGAAATCTCCATGTTAATGAGTCATTTAGTCTCATATTCAGTGCTAAAATCTTGTTTTTCTTCAAACAAGTGTAAAAACCTGCCAGTGGAATGAGATAATCCCACTTGTTTCCAAAGCTAATCGACTTGTTTCCAGAGTTTTCTGCAACCAAGTATCGTTTTTGATACTAGAGGGCTTATCTACCTTAATCTGCCTTGGTATTTATACTTGTTCCCAGAAAAATGTAAAATAAGTGAACGTGCACTGAAAACAATTGGGATTATCTCATCCCACTGACAGATTTCTTTACTTGTTTGAAGAAAAACAAGATTTTAACACTGAATAAGAGACTAAAGGACTTGTTAACATGGAGGTTTTTTTTGCATTGTGCATTTAGTTGGTCTAATTTCATATAAATCAGAAATTGTACCTTGCTCACTAAGCTATGTTAAAATAATGACAAACAAAAAGTAATGGGAAATGTGGTGTTCGGAGCAATGTTTTTGCTCACGTTGTGAAAATTTCAAAATATAAATAAGAGAAAATAGTTTGAGTGATGTTTTTTTACAGATGTTGCTAAGTAGTAATCTGGTGCAGTAGTGAGCCCCGTTATAATAACAACATATATCTACAACAGATCATGATCATGTACCACACCAGCATATATTTGTTTTTGAAGTCAAATGATATTTCAGCCTCACTGCTGGTCGACTGCCCAACAAATCAAACCTTTCAAAGAAGCACAGCTTTAAATTTTCCACTCACATTTTTCAGCCTCCTGTTGGTTTCTTGATGCCTGTGAGAGAGAGCAGAAGAGAGAGGAGTATTAGTGAGGTTTATCGCCCAAAGGCTGGGAAAATGATAATAAAAGAATGGAGGGCATGCTTAGGTCTCTGTGTTCGGCAGTGAAAGAGCTGGAAACTGAGAGCACAATCCAGACTACTGCCAGCCCTTGTATCACCCATACTGCTGCCTCTCACAACAACAGAAAGGCCGAGGGTAAACACACACACACACACACACACACACACACACACACACACTACTGCAAAAGTCACTGCAAGCCGTAATGAAAACTGCTGCGAATGTAGAAAATCTGTTACATGTGTGTAAATGAGTGAGCTTGTCCTATTTTTACAATAATTGCCAAATAATCCAACCATCCAAACATTCACAGTTTGAAAATTAAAGGGCAAGGACACAAAAACAGCCCTTGTCCCCGACTCCGAACAACTGATAGAAATAATAGCTGCTAATTCAACATCTGAATACCAAACAAGGCTCCTCTGTTGAAGCAAACAGCTCCAAACACGTTACACAGCTTCGAGAGAAATGAAGTCATATTTCTTGGGGTCTGGCTGCTGACCCGGCTGTCAGTAAATCACTTTCCCAGGAAAATGTCAGCTCATTCTTGCTCCCGTAAAGCCAAAGTTCACTGACAAAGCTCACACTCTTAAACCGGCTAGCCTGACATCACCTTCTCCCTGTGTACACTGTGCAACTGTTACCTGGGCCGACTAATGCATCATGTCTGTTTAGAAGGGCTTATCATCTGTGATAAAGGGCTACGCAAGCATGATAACCACAGTGACAGAGGAAGATATATGACCTGCCTCAGACTCCCCATGCTACACATTCCTACTATCATGTGGTAATATAATAGCCACGCATGCTTGTCTACCCGTAAGCACTTGAGTATCCTATAGCACCTTCCCAGCATGCAATGTGTTGTAACTGGTGCAGCTATGAGCACCTGCCGAGAATATGATGAACATCCCGCTCTGACATGTGAGATGACTGAAATATTCAGATTCCTATAAGTTCATTAGCTCAGGGGGAGAAAGGGAAGTGGGAGGGTATAATTAAACACATGATTTCCATTTTCTACAATTACAGCCATATGGTGAAATGGGGGATGACTGGATGAGCGACAACAATGCTGACAAGACAAGTCAACTGTGACCATGATGTCAAATGACTGGTGCATGTTGCCTTGGGTGCAACTGTTTTTTTTTATTTCTTTTTTTTGAATGTCTGAGACATTGCTGCTTGAAGTTTGGGAGTTTTTTTCCTGTTGTTGGTGCTGTGGTGAGCCAATCAGTTTCATGCTGTAGATGCTGGACATCAATGTAAAAAAAAGCTATAATTGAATATGTGAATGTGTTCCAAAGTTTCATCACATTTGACCTTGCCTGTGACTGAGATATGAATATGAAAGATATGAATGTGAAGCTTTTGTTGGCCTGGTGGTGGCGCTGTGGTGGGCAAATCAGGTTTATATTCAAACTGTTGGACCCAGTGTTAAAATACGTCAAGTTTCATCCAAAACACTCGAGCTTTGTGTGGCTTGGAACACATTCACATATTCGATTATAGCTGTGATATCCTGGTCCAGAGAGAGGGGGAGTCGCGGACCAACCTACCACAGCCCTGCTTACCTAATGCTAATTTATGGTTAGTGGTAATAGCTGAACAGAAGAGGGAATAAAAGGGGCTTTTCTCTAGACTCCAGAGCCTCAAGACTGTGCTGCAGCCTCCAAGTATCAGCTGAGTGCTCATATGAATGAAGAAAATCACCAGTAACATCACAGGAGTTTAATGCAGGATGTTCTGCACATACTATGTGGGCTAATAATAGCATCGTGACTCATGTGCAATAGTTGCTCATGGGGTCACTAGCAATAATCACATTAGCTTTTAATATAGATTTAATATGCAGAGGGGAGGAGGATGGTATTTGTATTTATCTATGGCACCCACAGGGAATGAGAATAACCTGAATCTTCTAGGCCATACATTCATACTAAATTTGGAAAATTTAGTATAATAAAATTGGACGTTCAATAAAAAGTCGATATTTTGAACACAATCTTGTCCTGAATCTTCTGGATATGTGAAATTCTTTAAGGGAGATCATTTTGATTCCATTGACATTATTATTATTATTTTTTGCATTTTTTGCACCTCATGGGGCCAAAAAAGGCCTTTGACCTTTGCTGTGAAGGACAGATTATCACCAAGGTCAGGAACGATTTTCTCCAGTTTGTCTCAAGTTTGTCTTTAATGCTTAAAAAACTCAATTCTCTGTTAAGAAAGTGAAATAGGACAGTTCTGATTGACTGTTATAACTTCAGGGTGCTTTACACCGGTCCATGTTTCTTGTAAACAGAATAACAAGAACCTAGAGGTCAATTATCATGACCACAATTAGACGTGTCAGACTACTTACTGCATCTTTACCACTTACCACAAGTTTCAGATATGCGGTGCCCTAACAGGAAGCTCCTCAGCTTGACAAATTAACAGGAACTCCTCATCACTGCCCACAGCCTGTCATTTAGGTTAAGTCCTGAGGCCCGACCTCTGCATGCTTACACAAGCTTTCACATCACAGCAGCCCTGCAGAGGTCAAACGAAACCAATCCCCCAACAGCTTGTGACATCCTTCCTCTTTCCACCTCCGATGGAAATGTAAAGGTACCAAACATAACTCTTTGCAGCTCAGTCCCTTAGAGGGACATGCAGGCCGTCTGAGGAGGATCTACGGTCTTTCAGGGCACATCTTACCACAAGGCTACACAGGTGGAAATGAGGCTGTATGAGGCACAGTACAGTTGCTTTACTACAGATTCTTCAAAACCAAAATATGATATTCAGAAAACTTTATTGCTGGGATCAATAAAGTTTTCTGAATCTGAATATGATGTGATATGACATGATATGATAATGTAATGTGGCTCTAGTTGATATGATTGTGTTTGTTTTAGCTTCTTTGCTTCTATTCTTTTCTGTCTGAGTAAAGCGCACTGTGACGCTTCTGTATAAAACACAATACATGTGATTTGACTTGAATGAGTCAGAGAGAGTCAAAGACGCGCATGCACATCCACCACTGAAGAAACACAAGGCACTATTCAAATGTCAGACAAATGGCTTCCTAAGGTAAGCCAGAGTAAATGATTTTGCCAAATTATCATCAGTGCTCTCTAGTTATAGCTCTGACAGAAGCAGAACCACATATTTAGATTCAAAACAAGATGTATGGGTGAAACCACATCCTGCGGTGCCAGTCCACGTAATGGCAGTAATTTGCTAATTCAAGCCAGCCCTGCCAAGTCTTTCTTTGAGGCAGTAACAGTGAAAAGGACAATGGCTGGATCACACTTGGAGTGATGTTCCAACACTGCCCACTCCCTCTGGACCAACAACACTATCACCAACACAATGCGAAAGTCTTAAATTAATGGGTGTGTGTGTTCACAAGCATACCTCTGTAATGAAGATCACTTGCTCTGCTGCATTCAGCACCACGAGGAATGCCCCCCGTCCACGTTCTTACATTATAATGAAATACCTCAGAATTAAACATGAACTCAGACACTGAGCGTCTACCAGGAGTTTTGAAAAACTAAGCACAGCTGAGCCGCCAGACACAGGCGTTTCAAAAAAAAGGAATCAGCTGTGAGTGAGACAGTGTCGGGCATCATTGTGTCATACTTATCTCAAACACTGCAGCTACTGTGAGTGGGAAAACAGGGTGAGGCTGGCATTTCTCTCTCCAGTCAGCTTAGGGAACACAAATATAGCCCTTGTGTCGTTCGTTTACAGCCAGAGCTGTAACCATGGAGTGGAGGTTTTATTGGCCGTTCACCATCATCACTCGTTTGGTTTCACAATCTGCCCACAGTTCACACACCACTGCGCAAGAAGTGACTGCGGTGCCATATATTAAAATCATGAAACCAGACCTTGTTGTGCCAGTACAGGGAGCCACACCCCAAATGCTAACAGACACAGCACTTGGTTTGTCTCTTTTGCCTTGTGCAGGAAACGCATGTGGGAAAAAAAACAAAAAACGTAATGATGAGATTAATAACTGGATATATATGTCAGTACATACATGTATGTAGTTTAACGGTACAGAAGTGTACCTGGGATGAATAAATACTGATATCCAGCTGCTAGATGGTTCCTTATTGTCTGGAAAACAAGGCATTCCTTCAGGTTGATCAGCCATGTTGGTTTGATCAACAGCCATTGCATAATCAAAGTCAAGTCATCAAGCCTCACTGCCACACCTCTTTATCTGTCATTATCAAAGGGTCATTCAAATTCCTCTCTGGGAAAATAAGTTTTGAACTACCTAGCTATCTTGTGCAGGTCTGTATTTTTTGGCTCAGAGACTATTCAATCTTGTCAATAATTTGCTTAATCAAACGACAGCAACCAGTGAGACTTTGGACTCCTCTCAGTGGGGGGTTTGTTCTGTCAGTTACTGCAGGTCACAGAGCAGAAACCATCTGAGTTCAACAAGATCTACATAAATCATTTGTCACAGCATATCTGGGATGAGACACACTGTAATCCATCTTAACCTTAGTAGGGTAAAGTAGTGAGGAAGATATATCTGAGTCTTTGTCAATGTCTTGATGTTACTGTAGTTCACACATTGGAATAAGCTGAATAAGCATGTGAATTCCTCAGCGACTACCAGCACAGCGTGTAATGGTATAATAACTGTGCATCCTCTGTGCCATGCACTGTAATTTCCATCCTCTAAGCCAGAAATCCCCTCTAAGAATTAAATCTGCGAGAAATTCCATTCATTAAAAGATTCATAGAGGTCAAGTATAATATAATCAGCTGACAGCGAGGGCCAGCAGGGAACACCAGGCTTGAAACTTTTCAGCTTTTTATTTCACAGCAGCTCAGAGCTGCGGTCCTGCTCTGGCCTGGACTCCATGCTGTTGCTGCTAAATTTCCAAATGCCAGTTAAAAGCAGGGTCAAAAGGAAGTGGCTTACGTTAAAATAGAGCAGTGCTCTACACTGCTGGCCCATTCTGATGCCATGATTCATCTGCAGCACTGAAATGCTCTCATATCCTGGGCGGTTGTTAGAAACTGACGGAGGTGGTCCAAAGTAGATGGTGAATCATAGCCTCCAGTGATGCATCAAATTCAGTCTGGTCAGTAAGACACCTCCTTGGTTGACTGTACTGGGTTATATTGTTCTATGATAGGTGGATAGAAATCTTCCAGAACAGTTCCTGGTTGACCACACATCACATTGCAGCGTCATGTCTTCTCAGGCCCTCTTATCAGTCTGTATGTCTATCACAACAGTTTTTCATGGTATACGACCATTTTGATATTGAAAGCATGCAGGCAGTAACAGATAAGTGTCTTTATCAGAGGGCAGGTTGCATAACCCAAGGCAATAGAGCAATATACGCTGCAGATGGTAGGTAGAGCCAATACTACAGCAACTAACAAAGCTCAAAGGTCAAAAGATTATTGGACGTCTACGTTGGTTGTCATAACAACAAATCCTGCTGTGAATGGAACTGTGATCTCACGTTGCTTCAGTCAATATCAGACTCCAGTTCCTTGCAGGAAAAAAGATATGTCTAGTCAAACAGCATGTTCAACTTTCTACCTTCGTCTCAAGGTCAGCCTACTGTCAATACTAGGGTTCAACCAATGTTAGTTTTTAAGGCCGATACCGATGCTTATTTTTTGTTTTAAATGAAGGTGCTGATATCTGATATTTTCTTTAAATTTGAAAATTGCTATGCAAAACAATAAACAACCATTACTACAGTAAATCTCTTTTTAAAGAAATGTTTTTGAATATACAAAAATGAAAAAGAGAACAAAATACAAATATGAGAAATATTGACGAACAATTTTAAAAATCTTTTTTAAAGAATAACCTCTTTCATATCAGAGAGTAAAGACATGGACATGCCGATATCTGATTTGAAAAATAAAGGAAGATATCAGCCTGATATACTGGTAAACTGATAAACCGGTCTATCCCCAGTCACTGTATCAAAAAGATCAGCATTTCCCCTGCAGGTGTGAGCTGAAGGAAAGCAGCAGGGCCTCTCAGTCCTCAGCCAGTGAAAGGTCATGTCAGTGCCACAAAGCATGGTGGTATTCAGCTTTAAGTCGAGTAGGGGATGTTACCAAGAGCACCAAAATAATAGGCCTGGCCGAAACATAACATACCAACAGGATGAGAAAAGCCGTACTGCTGCAGAAACTAGGAGCAGAGCACCTGTCAGACTAGGTTTAAGGGAGTGGAGGTTGGATGCACACCAAGGGTAGAGACAGCTGTTAGGGACAACTCTCTCTCTCACTCTCTCTCTCACTCTCTCTCTCTCTCTCTCCCAGAAACAGAATAAAGCGATTGGTTATTGCTTGTCTGCAGCCTTGTTTGGGATTAGAGAGAGGTACCTACTCATGTTACTTCGTGTTTGCCATCCATTTCGTTCTCTCTTTATGTGATATATAATCCCCAGCTGGGGAACCACAGGAGGGTGCCCACAAACTGAAGTCCCTCCGAAATTTTACATCTCATAAGAATTCTTTGTGGCAGGACTGTTTAGCCCAGTGATGTCGAATAAGACCCTGCTGTACATAAGAAAAACACTGACTCTAATCTAAAGAGTCACTTTCTAAAACAATGAAGAAATTTCCTCCTTGCAATCCATTATGACTGACTCACTGACTGGCCACAAAAAAACAGAAATCTGCTGACTGTAACTTAATACACTTCGGTGACCACAGTCAGAGCAGCTACAGGTTCATCTACAGATGAGAGACTGTGATGGTTCAGCATGGTTGAGATGAGCAATGGTGCATTACACTGATCTGCTTGAGGAACACACACACACACACACACACACACACACACATACACGCGGTCATGTAATTTCAAAACCTGATACAGGGGAGAATGCAGTGGGAGGAGGAAACGCACTATAAAAAGCTCGTCTCCCATGAGGCCTAACACCATTCCAATCAATCCTGTGTCTCAAAGTCTCAAAGTGACCCCCAGGTCCTAATAATAGTTCAGTGAACCCCCACTGGCCAAGCCCCCCTCACACAGGGCAGATAGAGGGGCAAAGAGTTGAACTCAGTCCCAACACAACACTGGCAGTGGGATTTGCTACAGAACACATGCAAAAGTTCATTTCCATTTAAAGATTTTTTTAAAACACAACTCATCCCTTTAAAGTACTTGCATCCTCAAAATATTTACATTCTTAAAAACAAAGGTCTTCAGATAGCCAGAAACTAAAGTCACATTATTATTTACAGGTCAACAATGACTGTACAAATGTGGGTGTCACTTTTGGAACACAACTCTTCTTTTACTGTCCCCATCATAACAAAAGGTTTTGTGCAAAGGAAGATTGTTTTTAGGTTACAGGGCACTAGATCCATAAAGGAGATGTCTCTCGTTGCAACACTGAATCAATCATTTAATGAAAATTGCCTAATCCTCCTATCACACTGTATCTTAGGGCACACCCTGTGTCTTCCCTACCATGAGGACAGTGAGGAGGGTGTGCCGTGATAACAGTTAGGCAGAGGTGTTTATTTAGAGTTTGTATTCCAGTGTATGTGTTCATGTGCACATCACAGTACACCATGTATGTGTTTGTGATGACTGCGGTTTCGACACCATTGTCAGTATTGTTGAAAGGAGGCTGCCACAGTCTCGGGTGGATCATGGGAAAAATGACAGCAGAGGCTATGCCAGCTCTAAAAGGAGTGGCCAAAATGAGGATAATGGCACAATTAAGCAACACTAAATGAAGCATGGAGCCGAAAGAGCATGAGGTGGAATATCAGAGGCATAGAGCACTTCATAATAGCTCCCAATTTGATGACATCACTGCGCATACTTTTTGGCACCTGAAATGTTTTGTTAAGACTTGCTATAGAGAGCCAGTAAACTGTGAGCTCAACAATGCTGGGAGTAATGTTGACTGAGCAGCTTTATTTATGCTTGTGCAGTGCCTTAAAGATCGTGTTGGCGCAATGGGCTGCGCTCTGTGTTACATCTCACCTGGCCGCCTCCCAAAGGCACACCTGTGTAAAAACTGAACAGGTTGTTCAACATACCGAACGCATCTCTGCCGGCACGCAAATGGCATAAGAGCAACTGACAAAAACACTGCAGCAATGAAATCCTGTCCACTCTTTCAGAAAAGCACTTTCAAAAAAAAAAACTTTACAACCTGCACCTGACAGTAATAAAACTCTTTTATCACTAATTTTGGACGTCACTGACATGGCTCATCATTTGTTTAAGCTGCTCCACAGGGAAGTGAATTCGATGGGATGTTATTCCTTTCCCTGCTCAATACAATCTGATCTCTTTTGCTTCCTCCATCATGTTTAAAAGACACATGCAGCACTGTGCTAAAATTACCAAGACAAGAATACGTGATGCTGAAAATAGCAGCAAATTTGTCCTCTGTTCATCAGGTTTACAGCCTCTCCAGTTAGCACAAAACATGCCTCACACGACAAAACACGTGCTCTGAAATACAGTCTAAAAGATCTAGTCTTGATTTACTGGGTGACCTATGCTCTCTGGGTGATATGGCTTGCAATCAAAATGCCATTACCGACAGTTTTTGCAATTAATGTGCTCACAAAACCCGGACTTACTTGACTGTAACTCTGGTGGAGAGGTCTTGGAGGTCTCCTGGGTGGAAGAGCTGTGCTTCCTTTAGTCCAAGCTTCCCACAGGCCTTGAGGAAGACGTTTAGGTTGTCCTGGACAGAGAACAAAGCAGGGAGAAGGGTTGTCCACCTTCAGAGGCAAAGAATAATCACTCAGGAATTCTCTGGCAGGGACACAGCCCACAACTCACTGCTTCCAAAGTTCATATCACCAGAGAACAGAGAGGGATGGGGAGGAGCGTGTGTGCAGCAAATAAGAAGTGACACAATGCAGAACGCACACAAACACACATGCAGGGGGTGAGGCTGCGTGACAGGAAGTGACTGACAGCACCAAAACTACCTGTGGGCCGGGTTAGGGTGGGGTCAGAGCCAAAACTGGGAAGTATGACATCAGAGCTTTTCACAGATCCCACCCACCCAGCCATGCAAGGCAAAACCGCCACCCAGGAGCGCTGCTGCTGCGCTTTCCTTCTCACACCCTGAAACTGTCCCGTCCTCTTACCCTCCCCTCCCTGCCAAGCCCTTTGGTGGAGAATACCTGTGGAATCTATGGGGCGGTGGATTATTTTGGAGACATTTGGTTGCTATGAAACAGGAGGTCGGGTGACAGAAACTGACAAATATTTCCCCCCCAAGCAATTTGACGGGGCGAGGGAGTGGAATGAGAGTTTCTCCTCCTACACTTTGTTGATCATCTTAGGTTGCATATGTTTTATGTGTGTGTCTGTGTGTGTGTGTGTGTGTGTGTGAGAGAGAGAGAGAGAGAGAGAGAGAGAGAGAGAGAGAGAACCCTGTTCTATGTATGATTTGCACAGATGAT
>OMKZ01054968.1:0-17903 GCA_900302535.1 Neoniphon sammara | reverse complement strand
GGTACAAAATGTAATATGTGATCAATTATAACTAATTCTACTCTTGTTATCTATAAACAAATATGTACTAATTGCATGACATCATTAAAAAGTTTTTATTTTATTTCCACAAAAATGATGGGTTTGGCAACCTATTTCATGCTTATTAAATCTAAATGGTGCTTTTGTTAGATTTGTTTTGTTTTTGCACATTTTTCAAATTGAAATCAGTCAGACCTTTTAGTGTTTTTTAGAGTCTCGGTGACAAAATGACACCAACATTTGGTGCTTCTTTCGCCTTTGTTGGTGCACAAGCTAATTCCTCAACTCACCTCCTCAACACAATTAAAGGGATAATTACGGGGAATCAACTATCCAGTCTTATGTGAACCAAATCTGTCTAACTTTGGCCTTTAGGATCAGAGTGAAGCGCACAGGTTTTAGATCAAAAGCAATTCCTCAAAGCCTCCAGAGAAAAATCGTTGCCGCCTATCAGTCTGGAAACGGCTCCAAAGCCATTCCTACGGCTCTGGGCCCACTGAACCACAGCCAAATACATGTTAGTAAGTTTGGGCAGTAGTGAATCTTCCCAGGAGTGGTCGCCCTGCCAAAATCTGTCCAACAGCAAAGCGTAAAATCATTCAGGAAGTCACAAAGAGCCTTATTACAACATGCAGGGATGTGCAGGCCTCTCTGGCCTTGGCTGTATGGACAGTGCTCATGACTCCACCATCAGAAAGACGCCGAGGGAAAAGGGGATTCATGGCAGAGGAGCAAAGCGGAAACTCACTGAGAAAAGAAAAATCTAGGCTTGTCTGACGATTGCCAAAAAGCACCTAGATGATCCTTATGAATGGAGACTTCTGGCCAAGATGGGGATTGTTGTACCTGGCAAAGACTCAGTGCTGCGTTCCTCGGTGTACCAGCAGTCAAACGTGGTGGTGGAAGCATGGTGGTTTAGAGATGCTTTGCTGCATCAGGACCTGGACCACTTGCTGGGCCAGAAGGAACCATGAACTTTGCTCTGGATCAGGACATCCACCCAGGAGCTAATCTGAAACACATGAGCAGCTCTGCATCAGTATTATGGCTCTTTGTCAAGAGATAAAAAAAAAGACAGAATAAAAACAGATCAAAGAGACACTGATGCACCCTTTAAGAACGTTTACATGCAGGCAATCCAAGGAGTTTATTCCAGAAAGACTATGCATTAGCTTTTCCCTGTTGAAATCCACGTGCTCTTACTGTTGCATCACCTGCCCGCTTCTCCCCTGCCTGCTGATGCCCCTTTGTGCTCGCCAGTGCCACCACTGTGAACCAAAGGAAATCGCTAACAAAAGAATGCCCATATAATAAACCACAAACATAAGTAGCTCCTTCACTCTAGCCCCTAATTGTGCAAATTACCACAAGCCTACAAAAGGAGCTATAAACACAAAACAAGCAAAAGCAGTCGTGCGTGCCAGCATTCATCCACAGTACTGTGAGAGAGTGATTAGTTTGTACTGAAAGCATTTGGCTGCAGTTATCCCCACTAAAGTTTGTGTAACTAGTCACCGAGTTTAAGTGCCGGTTACTGTTTCACACTGGGTGCTGTGTAACTTCTACAAGTTAATAAATAACAAAATCTGCCATAGCTCACTCGGATTTCCTTTTAGCTAAAAAATAAGTTTCAAGTGAAGACCTGATAACCAAATTGCCCTGTAGGAATCATCAATGTTTCATCTAATCTAACATTTAGAGTCACTACTATTTTAATGCGTTTAATGTGGTCATTTTGACAAATATATGAATTTATCATGTGGAGATTACATGACAATGTAAAAACAACCTATGAGGTGGGAAGGTCAGCGAGCATGGAGAACATCATTTGACGTAAACTGGTTAAAATGAATGACATGCATTAATATTAACTGGATTATGTCAGGCATCACAGAGGCACAGGCTAAACTTGCTTCACAAGGAATCAATGTCTCACTTGCATTATTCTCCATTTACTAGTCACTATAATTGTGTTTATATTGTGATATGCCAATATGATTTTTATTACATTCACGATGAGCATGAAAATGATTAGCTATGAGCACCATGTGGGAATTTACTTTGTGTTGTGGGAGAAAAACATTTACTGTCCACCTAGTGACGTTTTTGCTTTGTTTACACGTGCATGTATGCAGTAAAGAAGCCATACTCCTGAGTCTAGATGTCCTTCACGGTGCATGAGTCTAAGCTTGTTTGATGGGTATGGCAGAATGGCATTTAATTAATTTTGATTCCCCCTGGCATCGTTGTTGGTGGTTCAGCGCATGCAAATACTCAGCAGTTAAGACAGATTGTGTGTAGGTGTCAGTAACTGTCATTTCCAGTCACTGGAGACAAATAGTATCCCCTATTTTCCAAGGAAAGCAAAGTGATAGTGAAAATGTCCTTAAAAAACATACATCAGACGCTGAGACTGTCACTTCCAGGTTAGTATGAGTTTGACCATAATGAGTCACTGGGACACAACAGTCCTAGAAGATTTTACAAAACATGGTTGAAATGAGCACATCAGATGCTGGTAGGCCTGTAAGTCATGTGCTGTGCCTGGTCAGCTGATAGCTGCCATGCTCCAATTTAGAAAATAAATCAGCCAGCTGAGTAAAAATCCTAGTTCTAAAACACCTTAACATTGTTAAACAAAAAACCTTTCCGTTACAGTTAATATACTTTGAATTTCTGGACTCCCTTTGCTGTTCGGTGGTGTAGTTTTCATATTTCCATTAATAAATGGCCAAACAGACAATGTGACGTCATGTTGACATGTTTCCAGCACAGCACCAACAGAGTTTGATAGCAGAAAATGTTTCAGTCCCCCATAATCGAAAGAGCTTCTTTCATTCAGCACATTCAGCAGTCATACAGAGAGAAATCCACTGCATAAGAGGAGAAGATACCAAGATCTCCTCCCACAGGAGCCTGCACAGACCAAATGCAGCCACCAGACATGTGACATTTTGAGTAGGGGGCACAGCTCTCTCTCTCTCTCTCTCTCTCTCTCTCTCTCTCTCTCAGATGGAAAAACCCACTCTCTCGCACGGACTATTTTATTGCTATCATTTTCAGCCTCTCCACCTACACATAACCACTAGCTGAATGCAACAAGTTCACTCTCCTCTCACTCTCCTGGCCAGAAGGCATCCTGCGAAGAGTGTGCAACGTCCGGAAATGACTAACTTCAGCAGAAGTAAACGAAGCATGTTGAGGGAAAGTGGATATGACCAAAAGCAAGGGTGCAGGTTTGCATATGGACGGTAAGGGCGTGTCCTTACCAATATTGTTGGAAGACAGACGGTTCCTACCAATATTTGAGCGAACTCGTTCTTACCATCTTTCCAGAGAAGTCATATTAGACCCAGCTGTGCGCTACCGGAGGCTACGTCTCCAAGACAACCACTTTACGCGTTCTTTTTTTTTTTAACCATCCAGAGCCTAAGTGATCAAGCTAACTAGTCAGAAACTAGCTAACTAGCCATGTTGATTTAAAGTGAAAACTTGCTATCTACCTGGAAAATAATGTCAACTAATGTTAGTTAATCATGTTCGCTAGTTTCAACTAGCAAACTAAACCTGGTTTCTGACGCATGTTGGCTTGTAGTCAGGTTGCTAGCAGTAGTAAACATAAAACAGGTGGATATCAAATTATGAGTTGAATTTCAGTCTAGAAATCCCGTGAAGGTGCTAATATTAATGAATTATTTTGTATGCAGGAAGCAGCAGGCTAGAGAAACAGAGCAAGCTGTTGAAGATACAGGTGCATCAGAGCTTCAGGTGAGGTTATGAATTACAGTGTGGATGATGATGATGATGATGATGATGATGATGGGGTGAGGGTTAAAACTATGGTTTAAACTATTGTGAACTAATATATTTGCAGAGTAAAAATGTTAATTTGTATTGTATAACTTTTTTCAAGAAAATATTGTTTAGCTTTCTACATTTCATTTTTAAATTCCTCTTTAATATCTTGTTGCTATTTTGCATATGAAGATTGTAATGTAAATACAGACCCTAAACATTAATAAAGCATGCTGTTGCCAAACCTACACCCTTGATCAAAAGTCTGTAGAATAATTCCTGGAATGTGCTGAACATCACAGACAGGTTGTAATAGTGCATGAGGATCTGATGGTGGATATTTCCTTTAATACCAAATCACGCACACTCCTATTTATGTCGATGTTTTTGTGTTGGTGACTGTGATTAAGTACTTTATTTGTACTTGTGATGTCAAACTGAGGCAAAAACTATTATTGTCATTCCAACATAGTTATTGTACAGTATGTGGTGAACCTGGCTGTGCAAGCAAAATGCAAGTTTACAGGTTATTAGGAGATGTACCATTGTATGCTAAATAAATTATATGAAACAGATTTTCATTGTTTTGTTGTTGTTAATATAGTAGTAATAAAGTCTGTTTGGAAAGGACAGGCCAATGAGGATGAGAGAACATTTTTAGTGCACATGTCCATAGGAATGCATTACCTGTCTTCAACACTGTTTTTTTGTTGTTATTGTTTTGTTTTTTGTTTTTTAGCTGTGACCAGCAACTCTACAGCTCACACTACGGTCAGTCAGTTGGAGGCCACAATTTTTGCCCTAAGAGGCTGAAATTTTCCATTGAGGTCAAGTGTGTGTGAAGATGTGTGTTCATGTTCATGCCTATTGGCAAAAAGGGGGTGTGACAGTGGAAGTCGCCTGCAACAAAAAGGTGCATAACTTCTAAACAGATTCATGTAACATGGCCAAACTTTGTAGAAAGACACACACACACACACACACACATGCACACACACACACACACACACACACACACACACACGCACACACACACCTTGCGCCACCCCCTAACCTCTTTGACCCTACCCTATAGCAACCACAGCTTACTTATGAGGCTGAAATTTGCCATTGAGGTCATGTGTTTATGAGGTTGTGTGTGTGTGTGTGTATGTGTGTGTATATGTGTTAATGCATGCAAGCTTGGATGCATTCATGTATGTGGTCGAAGCTATTGTCAGTTGTGAGCTATTGTTTTTTTTTTCTACTTTTTTGATTCTAATTTAGAACATATCTGGTTTAATCCTAGCACCAATAATTTGACTATTTTCATAAAAAGAGGGAAAAAACTGAAAGTTGGTGTTTTGAAGAAGGGTGAACACATTCTATAGACTTTGCCAATACCAAGAAATCTAGTTTTGAATGAATGAAAGGATGAGTGAATGAAAATAAATAAATAGATAGAGAATGAATAAATATTCTTGCTGTGATGGAAATAACACCACATTAGGAAAAAGTATTGCCAAAAGAAACGTCCTCAGATTAAAAAGTGATATAACTCAACACTTCAGTAAGTTGACTCTTTCACTGCAAACGGGTGTTAAAGTCATTTTTATTGTCCATATTTCCAGAGCTGAAATACATGCCAGCAGAACAAAAGTTTGTTAAAAGAGAACCCAGCACATTAAAGGTGCACTATGCACATTTGAGGGTTTATTGAAGTAAGGATTGTTTAAACAAAACTGACAAAAAACATGGAATGAGCAGATAATTTACCAGTGAGTCAGACTGATGACGAGAACCGTGTAGATCCAATCACCAAATCTCATGCATATTCATTCATGCATATGCAAGGTTTTTTGCCAGTTGAGTCTAAACAGTCCTCACTTCAATGCAACATTACATAGTTCATTTTTAAGTAGAGTTATTAAAAATCATCTGGACCGATGAAAAGATTTTAGTGTGAAATTAAATACAAAAACATTTAAAATAAATAAATAGATATATAGATAGATAAATAAATAATTAAATAAATACATATAGAAAACACACACAGAGCTACACTGGACCCATTATAGGCTTTCAGGTAGACTGTAAATGGCGCTAAAACACCAAATGTCGACTTGGTCATTAGACAAAAAAACAAGTAATCCCACTTTTGTCCAAGTAAATAGCAGCTACAAAAAGGCATAATGTGATCATGTAATAATAATAAAAATAATAAATACAATAAATAAAGCCTCCTCTGTCTTGGCAGAAAGGAATTTGCAGTTATTGTTCACTCTTGATGTGACTCGATGTGTTTCCTCAAGGCAAACAGAAGATTTAGTTTTTGTGTCAGATTTTCAAAGTCAACGCTCTGAATTTCCAAGCAGGTGCAGGTGGAAACTGTAGAGCCCTGAAAAACATTTTCCATCAATGTTTTGACACAGTGGCTAGGCATGTGAACACTGGCTGAGCACAAGGACATAATATGGTCACGTACAGACACATGTATACACACAAACATGCACACATAAGCACACAAAGACAGAGATGTACTACTCACATTAATTTCCAAACATTCTTGGTAGTCTCTTACACGCTCTTTCAAAGTCTCACTGAAGTCAGTCTTTGGACTGTGTGAACAGTTTCCGATTCTTTTCAGTATGCACATAATCTGCACAAATGAAGACAATAATTATTGAGATTCGGGCTTTCTGTGAGTTTCTTATTTGTGAATCCTGCACTAAATCATTTCCCCTCACTCGAACTAGTGATTCATTTAATAATCACCAGCTATAAATCCCCCTGTGCATAAATAATTTTTATAAGTCTCATTATTATACATAAGTCGAAACGTACCTCACTGTTTTGAACATCAGAAACCTATAAGAAATAAGATACAAGGGCATCAACTTAAAGATTCATTTCACAATGAAATTCAAACTGAAAAACACACCGAATCGTACCTAGAAACATACAGTAAAACAAAATAGACACCCAAGTATAAACTGAATTCTTCAGATTCCTGCTGTAAGATATGTAAGGCAAACATGCTTCATTGTTTTGAGTATCTGAAACCTATAGGAAATAAGATACAAGATTAAACATTCATTTCACAATTTTACACTGTAACAGAACAATGGCATGGTAAGCCTTCACCTATGTACTGATATTAGGGCCCTCGAAATAGGTGCAAGACCTGCAGTATACCATCAAAATACATGGGCTTCAATACAAAAATAAGATGATTTGTCTGGTCTTCTGTAAGTTTTAAATGTGACAGTGGCAACATCCAGGAGACATGCTGTTATGACAGAAGAAATGCAATCACAGTAAAGAAAAAAAAATCTACAGATTCCTGCCCTGATGTCCTAATCTGAAGGAAAACTTTATCCATTTAAACCGTAAACCTTTTATGCTGAAGCATTGTCTTCATATTTATCTGCCCCAATAATGAGCACCTTATGCACCTGAAAATGCTCATTAACTTACATTCAAAGCAACTGTGCTTGATGTTTCATCGTACAGAGCATCCTCCAGTTTTTCACGATCATTATTGCAATTTGCATTCCGGGCCAACCGGTGGCTTGGGGCTCCGAATGTCACCGTAGAAAACAAAACACAGGCCAAGGCAAGGCCTAGGATCCTCTTTGCCACTGGGAAGAGAGGATGGGTGGAAGCAAAAGATCAAATGTTGATGTGAGAAAAGTTAAAGGACCAAATGATAAGGCTTTACATTGGTATGCTTACATCTTTGTTAAATAATTATTTGACCCCATTTGGATAATCAGTTATTATTTTAATCAAAGCAGAGTACAGGACAGCGACATTTACACATGTAGGAGACCCATTATCAATACGCTGAGCATCCTCATGTCATTCTCAGCGAAACACAACATTCAGTACTGCAAAGTTTATAAAGCCCGACAGTAGGATCACATACCACACTGAAGCAGGACTTACTTGTTCTAGAGAGGGGCAGCAGGTTGAAAACGATGACACAGCTCTTCAGTGCGATGTTGAAGGTGTGAGTTCTCCATTACGGCCTCAATCAACGCTATTTATGATAGAATGTATCAGTGGGCGTGTCTTAGTGAAGTGGGGCAGGGTCAAGGGAGAGATGGACGAGGATGGAGAGAATGGCTTATTGCCCAATAATGATCTGGATGCTCTCTTACCTTGGAACTGTCTACGTGTATAGCCATGCTTACGTGAGTGTGTGTGTGTGTGTGTGTGCGTGCATGTGTGGGTATAGACATGTATACACCCATGTGCATGTGCACGCAGGAAAAGGGTGGAGTGTGACTTGCTGCAACATGAGAATCTGAATCATTACATTTGAAGTGCAAGTTTTGATGATGATGAAACTCTCTACACGGCTGACAACTTCTGGTTTTTGCCCTCCAGACACAGGATGTTGAACTCAAAAGCTATAAAATATCGCCAGCAGTTCATCCTGATGATATTGCATAATTTCCTCACATTGTTGTGGGAGATGATGACTTGCACTTTCTGGATCATGCATTCATAATATAGCATCTTAAAATTATTGAACCATTTGAAATAGCAGTAGTATAGCTGTGTAGTAGTATAGCAGTGTTTGCACAGGTGGTAGTATTGCTGTTGCTATTGCAGCAATCATGATTGTAACTGTTTTTATCATCATTATTTTCAGTGCCTATGTATACTCAGTACACAGAGGGAAAGGATATAAAGGCTTACATATCCTTTACGTCGATGAAAGGTTAACTGTAAGGGTCGCGGTGGTGCTTTGATGTGGACATGGAAGGAAAGGCAAAACAAATTTGAGCTTTTTTGCATTCAACAACATTTCATATACAGTGTGAAGTCTGGATTAATTTCATCTTTGAAATGGTTTGAGAAGCATCGCTGAGAGCTGTAGAGGCTGTTATGGTCATCATGACAGTAAAGTAATTTCCCTGTGTGGCGGACAGGATTGAAGCTTCAGAGTTAATACACTTCTTTTTTCACTAATGGATTTCAATGACTTTTCCATGACATCTGCATAAATTTTAACTTAATTTCCATCACCAAAAGAAATTATATTAGATATGCCACGGAAAAAGGTGTGTTTTAACATTTTTCTGTTTGTTGTGAAAGTTGGTCTATATTTCAAGTATATGAGCCTCTCTGGAGCCAGTGGGTACAGATACAGGACAGAGGCCTCCATCAGCTGGCGTCACGGACAGCGAGGAAGTTTATAGTTAAAGTGAAGCGGACACCTGTATTAATGAGATGTCAGCTAATGATAAACAAGAAGAAAAGAGATAAAAGCAGCTACGCGCTCATAGCTCCAATGCCATAATTTACTGAAACATAAATAAAAAAGCATCCTTTGTCTTTGTCAGGGTTAATCTGAGGACGTTTGCCCACGGTTAAAGTACACAAAAGGCTTTTAGTTGCTAATCAAAATAGCATGCCAGACCCTTTCATTCATCATTATGTATCTGGGGAGGTAATTAGTTGTCTGTGCATGTCATGTGCCTGCGGCACTATCTGTAGCCTGATACAGATGTGTGTGTGGGCATGGGCATGACAAGAATGCAGAGTCCATCACTGAACCACTGTCAGTGATTTTCAACAGTTTAATCAACCATAACTGTTTGCAAGTCCGTTATTTAATGCACCACCTCATTGTATTGTGGTCTGGTCTTGTGTGAACAGTATGAATGACGTGCATCTCTATCCCACACATCCTGACAGAGTGGAAAAGGGAACTAATGCCTTCCTTACACTGCATATTGTTATTTTTGATTATGTAATAGTATGATGTCAATAAGAAGCATTTCACAATAGCAATGCTTTGTATGTTCCCTCGTCGTAAATCTTACGTTTCATGTTCACAAAGGTACATTCGCTTTTATCAGTTTTGTGGTTACAATGTCGGTATCTTTAAGACTGGGATTTTTATCCTTAGGTGTATTTTTGACTTATAGATTAAAAAAAAGTAAGGCATGCGTGCGTACATTTCTCATTCACCAGCTCAGAGAAGTGGTAAATTTCCAGAGACTGGAAATAAGAAATTCCTAATACTGAACAATGTATCATGTATGTATCACAGTATTAGTCCTTTATGTCACATGCAAATCCAGGCATGAATCAGTAAAATCACAACATTGCTACATCTCACCCCATCCTACCCTTAAGGCCACATGTGAGAAAAGGTCTCACATCTGGCCTGTTGCTCATAGTGTTATACACTTAACCTTTCTTGACCTTCTTACTCAGACATCTGTGTCTCCATGACTGCGTGTAGACTACCATTCACTCAAAGTGAATTAGCTCTTGGGAAACACCACTTTTATACTTGGTCATTAGGTGTGCACCGTCAATGTAAGAGCTTATAGCAGTGTCAAAGCTCATGCAGTGTTTGGTCAATGTTTAAGTCGACCATTTCTCACCCTACTAAATTACAACTACTTGGTGGAGAACCTGGATTGAAAAACTTTTCAATCTAAACTTCAATCCAATTTCATGTTCAGCAAAAATGCAAAGAGTTGTTAAATTGTATGGTGCTGATTCCAGACATGTTGCAGAGGCTGATAATGTGATAACTACCAATAATGTAGCCTAATAAAACAAAAGGTAATAAAGTTGATAATGTGATTAAAAGCCAACACATTATAAAATTTCTAACCAAAGGTCTTGCTGTTCACCAGCCGTGATTCAACTATTCCAGAGTAAGTATAAAGCAGAGATATTCTGATTATAAAATGAAACGGTGCATTCAGGCAGCATCTCTGAAACGACCCTGGGTAGCAGCATTGTGACCAACAAGACCAGACCTCTAACTCTTCGAATGGGGAGTTGCCTATACCTAATGTTCTCGGGTATGTGTTGTCATTTGCTTTCCATATTTAGGGACACTGTCAAATTGTATACAACACAGAGTGATAAAGTTTGCTCTGAAGGACATTAGAGCCACAGGAAGACAATATTTTTCACTCACTGAGGCTTCTACACATGCGTTATCCACACAGCAAGATTACGACATTCTGCCTTGCAGCAGAGTGTGTCGTTGCCATGTTAACTGTGAATAGTCGTGTCAGGTGAGAAGTCGAGCCATAGAGATTGTTTTATAAACGCATGCATTTACATTTTTACCTGGCTTGATTCTGCGGTGTGAAGCAGTCTAACAGTTGTCTTGCCCTGGCTGCAGTGTTGTTGTTGGCTGATAGTTTCCTAAATTTCCCATTGTACAGTCTCATTTCACTATCAGTGTCTCTGGATAAAGGATCATAGTTACATATTATGACTGTAGTTCTACAATGACAGACTTCGCCCTCTAGTGAGGCTCAGTGGGCTTAACCACTCATATGCTTGTCCCAGCACAGTGAAAATTTTCATGCACATGCTCAGCCAATCAGGATGAGCCTATACTCAAAGCTCTGGGCTCAGACCCTATAAAAGCCAGCAGCAAAACCTGCTCCTCATCTGCTAATTCAGTGAATGGCAGGTTCACTTGTTACAGGGCTTTGACTGTGATCATAGAACTAGAGTTACAATGCGTAACTATCCTATTCCATACAGGCTTCGGCCTCTAACAGGACTCTATGGGCTTATGGGGTGAAGCCTGATGACTACACCCCATAAGCTTTTCTGGTTTGGAAAAGCAGGCTTGCTATGTCCTGCTAGAACTTGCTACTGAGTGTCTTGTGCTTTGATTTGCTTCCTTGTGTTTGTGTTTCATCATTGTTGAATCTAGGTATGCTTATTCTTTGTAATGTCAGATGAGAGATGATGGTGATGAAGGAACTGGGTGGAAAGTGAGCTTAAGGACTTCATCATTGCTGACTCTTGCTGTTATGTTAATCACTCATACTTGTCTTCAAATAAAAGTTAACTCAAAATAATCTTACACATGTACAGTCACAGAAACATGATCTTGGTCATAGATCTTGGTTTAAACGTTGATTCATTAACTCCCTGGGTTTGCCTCCAGTACCCCTGCTTGGCCAGCAGGTGGAGCCATGACTCAGGATACCAGACTACAACATGTTAGGGACACATCGGCAGCTCTTAGTGCTGGTCCACAGCATCCAGATCTGGTTTCCATTCTGGCCATGTACACAGGGAGTGATTTATACCTTCAATGTCAGGTGAATGCAGTTCATTAGCTGGTAGGATAGAAAATCAGCAGTATTTTGGATCCCAACAATCTTAACTGAGAATCACTGCACTGCATCCTCAAATTTGTTTTACCACATTATGTTGGCAAGCATGATAGGCCAGTCTCCACATGCATAAGGAGGTTGGAGAGGGATATGAAATAGAACATTTTGCATTTAAAACAACAAATGTAGTATGTAAGGACAACATACAATACACTGGGAATTCTTAAGTACAGTTGTACATCATTTTTTTGTTTTGAATGGATCTGCACATAAAGTACAGCAAAAGCTTTGATAGACTGTCAGACCTTGGAAAAAGGCAGGTTACAAATATATTTAATAGAATAGTATAGAGATGACTGAATGTCTGTAATTCAAAGAATTAAACAAAAACAAAGAAAAACTTGCCAAATGATAGGGTGTAAAGAATTTGGCTCCAGTCGCATTTATATTTGCCTGGCTTCACATTTTTCATCCAGCTTCCCTACAGCGAGTTAAGTATAATAATGTCAGTATGAATAAGAGTTTACCTGACTACCCATTCACTTGGAACAAAAGTTCCTGTCCTGCTGTGATAGTGTGACTAGCAGGAGTATTATGAAGCCCTGCTTCTAACCATGGTAAATTGCTATAGGCCTGAAATGGAAAACTGGACATTTTCAGTGCCCGGCAGGGTGCAGATTTTCTTTTGTGGCGTGGGCCCTGTTATAGCTACAGAAGGCAATGTACAAGCACACAAGAATTTAACTAATGCTTTTGCATGGCAGCCAGAATTACCTGAGCACAGCTTTCAATTCAAGAAACCGATGAAGATGGAAAAAGTTTTGTGACTGATTGCATGCAGGAAAAGTATGCTGATGTTAGGATGACACATTTCTCTCTGCCATCTCCCCACATTATTACCCTTGTTATCTGCTATCAGCTCTTACTTGAAAAATGAACTTGTCAGTCTGTATGTGTCTTTAATTAGCTGGACCTAAGTGTTTGAAATGGGAGCTAGTGGCCAAAGGCTATCACCATTGCCCCTCCAAGGCTGGGACCTCCCCTGTGATGCCATTAATAAATCTGTAATACAGTCATTACTATATGTAATACAGCAAAGTCATTACAAGACACATGGCAGGAAGATTCACATCAGAGTCAAGTCTACTGATTTGGGTTTTGAGGTGTGATATCTACACAGGCTTCCCTTTGTAGGAATGATTCATGGCTGTCACAATGCTTTTGCCTGGGCATACGTATGCCCCGGCAAACGTTTGTAATCTTGCTGTAAATCTATTTTGAGTCCTGCAAGTGTTTCTTTTAGAAAACTGACAAGTGGAGCCTATTATGATCAATATAGTTAAATAACACACCACAAAACAAGATTAAAGGTGCATTGTGCAAAATTGCAGAGGGTTGCTTTAAGTGAGAACCTTTAGACTGTGTAAATGTAGAACAAGCACATCTATCAGTGATTAAAGCCTATGATGAGATCCGTGTAGATTCAACCATCAAATTAGTTCCTTATTCCTGTTTTTCTTTTTTCTTTTTTTTTTTTTGCGTCTGAAGGGGAACTCTGAGAGAGGGGGAGTCTGAGTGGCGACTCAACCCTCTGGAATTTCTAGAGGTGTATAGTGGTACAATAGAGGTACAGTTGTGTACCTTTAAAGGTACACAAATTAATATACATCTATATATTGAGCAAACATGTTAGATAGCATGAGTAAAACAAATCATTATTGTGATCCCTGCTCTGTATATTTATTTGGCATAACTTCAGATGAATTAAAAGCCCAATAGAGAAAGATACATGTCTGCAGTGTGGCTGTGGTGCCAAATCGTTTTAATTTCAGCAACTACAGCACTGCTACTCGACAGTATAAAGTCGCGGAGTGGTCATTCCATTTTATTGTAATAAAATATTTGGTCATGACCCTTAAAATTTTGACTTTGAACAAAAGTAATTACTTTGTTATATCACATGTTTATTAAGAAACTGATTCGAACTTTTTTGATGAGTGCCTGTAAGAAAATAAATTTAATATTTGGCTACATATTTATTACATACATACTGGTTATAGCTCAAGGCTTAATCGTTTGTGTTTTTTGAACGTGGTGGCGAATTAAATGTGTGGAGGAAAAACCTTTTGAACATGTTCGAGCAGGCTACCTAGAAACAATACAGAGTTACTGGTAGTGTTGAGTAAAGGCAGAGTGGAAATAAAAGGCCGTATAGTGACTCTCCACCCCTTCTCTGTGAAGCCAGAGCAAGAGGGAGGGAATTAGAAGTCAAATTAGCAGGAGAGGGGGAGTTTGTAATGAAACCAGAGAGAGAAGTGTGGAGTCACATAGTGACCAAGAAACCTCAACAAAAAACAGCCTCCTGGAAGCAGAAAACCGCACAAGCTTTGAGGGTTCAGACTTTCACTGCTCGTTAATTAAGAAAATCAACAGCCAGCTGTGAAAGTTTTTCTAACCCTTTTTTTGACAAAAGCTTAAAGAGAAACATCACTACAGCTATTTCTTTTTTTCTGAGAAGACTTAAAACTGAAGTAAGTCTACTTTTATATCCTCAAAAGACTAAGTAAACATTGTGTTAGTGTAGTATTAACTGTAATAACCTAGCCTGTGTATGATAACGTTTTCAAATAGAAGAGAGCGGCAAAAACTAGACTAACCGGCTGAAGATAACTCACACGTGGCATGAAACTGAGAATTTGTAGTCTTTAAATTTAGCTGCCCACCAGAGACATCCAGCTGCATACAGGTCGTTTCTAAACCCTGAAGTCTCGTATTAATCTGGGGGAGAACATTTTCAGTCAGTGTGTTATTACAGAGAGTGAAAACGTCCGTAGATATAGCAAATACCAGCTAATTACTCGACTAAGCTAACCCATTTCTCCTGTAGTGGGATGTTTCGGAAGTGACCACTGGCTGGGCCACATGCTTTTACAGTAACTTAGACTGTCGCTACCCTGCTTTTTCAGATTTAATGAATGATGTTAGTACTTATTTATTCGAACAAGTGAGTAAAACAAGCTACACATAGCTATTGTTTTGATTTTATTCAAAATTGTGCCGCGTATATTAGTATTTTGCCAACAGTAGCCGCTACAGATATGTTGAGTTCAGAAAGATGAAAATGTATGCTGCCTTCAAGGACTCCTCGTAAGCTCGGACATTAGAGCTTAGCAGCTGTAAATTCAACTTGTCCCGCAATCAGATGTTTTGTTGTTGTTTTTTTATCCGACATAATAACGCATAATAAGGGGCCTGTCTAACAGTTTCTTTTTTCCCTTCTTTTGTATTTTGCAAATCAAGCGGCTCAGATGTTTGTGCCGCAGCAACATGATGACAATGACAATATGTGCATCATTAAATATAAGGGATGTCGTGATGGATTCATTTGCAAGAAATGTTCTATGCGTCACTGTACAGATGTCGACCGGCACCCTAAACACAACATCTCGATAACTCTGGTAACAGAAAACTCCACTTTGTTGGGTCCAGTTTTATATCAACGACATTTCAATCAGAATTTGAACGCGGCACTACACTTCCTCTGGGCTCTCCCCATCTTTAGGCAAGTCTCACAACGGCCACCCCACGGTGACGGTAACCGGAGACCGGCTGAGGTCATGCCCGGGGAGAGACAGCTGTCACCCAGCCAGGCAGCTTCAGGGGTTGCGTTTTTGGACTCCTCGGGGAACAGAGGCTCCTATGGCGAGTCGTTTATTTGTTTGAAAACTTGTGAGGATAAAGAGTTTGCCCTGCGTCCTTTGTGTCCTGTAGAGGTTGATAAACACGGCTGGTCAAGGTCAGAAACATCCCCGCGGGGAAAAAAAGGAGTAGGAATGGGAGCTGCAGAAAGACATAAAAGAGAGCAGGACACGTGATGACTCAAATAGTCTACTTAACATACCAGAGCTGAATGAAACAGAGTATAATAATATAATAAGTTAAAATGTAGCCCCTACACATACCAAAGCTCAGCAGTACAACAGTCAAGTAAGCCATGGCAATATTGCATCATGCAGCACCCAGGTATTAGGCTTCAGGAAGCAACTTCCTAATATGGTACCTCTACCAGTGCAGACTTCACCTGTTCTCTCTCTCTCTCCCACCCATCCAAACACACACACTTCACAGTGTTATGACAAGGCCTCACAGCTGCCTGCTAACCCTAAAACACCAGCCTCTCCGTGTTCTTGCTTGTTTGCGAGTCTCTGTTGTGTGTTGACCTCCCCTATGTCACACCAGCACTCTCTTAATGAAGGCCTTGGGTGTCTGTAAATCTGTTCTTGTATATACAGCCTCTCACGCTGCTGTAGCCAACAAATGTAAGACGAAAAATGAGGGAGAGTGAGAGTGTGTTTCATCACCACATATAATGGTGCAGCATCAAAAGTGTCCCTACAAGCAAACATAAGCAGCTTCTCAGCCCACTCCCTCTTAGCAAACAGAATATCTTTGTCTGTTGTCAGCACGAAGAAATGGCGGTAAATGGAGAACCAGAAAGTATGTGCAGAAGAGGAGGTGCAAACAAAAAGGAGAGAAGACCTGAGATTAATCTTGAACTTGGTGGCTGTGTGTGTCTTGCATAATCCCTCATGGTCAAATTACCTGAGCTAAATCAGGTCACTATTACACACCAAGCCACAACAGATGCTCTTCTTGCATGCATACACACAGGCATGTGCACACTCAAGGTTTGCGTGACTGTGACACTGAGTAGCCATGACTCCCTCCCTTGCTTTCACGTCTGCCATACTGAGTGCAGCGATGATCTCTGAGCAGCATTGTTCACCTCTGCGATGACCACGAGTGTGTTTACGCTTTGGGCTTGTGTGTCTTGGTGCTGCAGCAGCAGCCACTGTACAGTAAATCCAGTCCATGTGACAGTAGCCTCCATGCTTCGGCCTAGTTAATGGATTGTGTCTGCTCTTTATTGAAAGACTGTTCTGTCTGTTCTGCTGTGTTTACATTTAAATGGATCATAGTTTGCAGAGCCCTTGTTTCCAGGATGTGGGTTAAGACTAGTCCTGCACTTATAGTTTGTCTCCTCTTTTTAACAAAGAGGCAAGGCAGTATTACTTTTGGTCTGCTGTTTCTGAAAGGTTAACTGTGCACAAAGTGCCACAGCTAGGAGACTTGGACTCCAGCCCAAAACGGGGGATTTCACACCTGGATTTGAAAGCCCAGTCAGAGCTACTCAGCCGTACCACCGCATTTCTTCATCATAATGCCATCTTTCGTAGTTTACTCTGCCCATTGGGCCTATGTCTGAACTCACAGTATTGATTTCTTTGAGCCCCGACAGTCCATGATCAGTTTAAGCAAAATACTGATCTTCACATTTAGATGCCATGATTATGAATAAAGATAGCATGATCATGATATTTAATCTGGAGCGTGATCAGGTCTTGATGATGTAAGACACAAAATGATTTTTCCATACTTCCTCTGTCTCATATCAACATCTGGACCATTTACATCTGGGGAAATTCTAAATTATGTGTTTCAGTGGCAATATACTGATGTTTTGTGATTGTTAATTGGGAAAACAGAAATTGCAGTTATGCAGAAAATGCACAAATTGGTTATGCATTGTTGTGGTAATGAACAGCCTAATTTTGGGGCAATAAATTTGCAGGGTTGACTGGATGAGCGCCTTTGGCTCTGTCGCCCTTTGTGGAGATCCGAGAGAGTCGTGTGTGCGCTGAATGGGGCTCCAGCATGGGGTGTCAATTACAAAGAAATCCCCACTCTTCAAATGCTCTTTTCAGCACAAAGGGAGTTCACTGGGCTATGGCTAATCACATTATACACACGCTTCATGAGCACATATGCACACGCACATGGGCACACACACACACACAGATCCTGGCAAATCTCTCCCATTAGATCCTCTCTCACACACACACACTGAAGAGGGTGCGTTTATAAAGATCCATTGAAAGTGTTTCCTGTTGGAGGCCTTGACTCCAGCACGCTTCAACCCCGCCCCCA
>OMKZ01054967.1:28096-38398 GCA_900302535.1 Neoniphon sammara | reverse complement strand
CCTCCATACCTGCCTGCAATCAGCTCATCAGCTCCACAGTATGAGAACCCCAGATCTTCACCAACTCATTGCCAGATTGCTCTGCCAACACAGTGGTAATCACTCCAGTGTTTAATGTACTAGAGTAATTTCCCAGTGATTTCTTCCCAGTGAGTATTTTTCTGTGTTCTCCTGTGTACAGGATTCCTGCACTTGCCTTTCCCAGTGTCTTCTCCTCCACCCACGCCACTTCAGCCTGCCAGCCAGCTCGTTCTCCTGCCTGTCTGCCCTCTGCTCCAGCCTTCCCCTCATCATCGCCACCATCTCCTTAACCTGCAATAAACCCTTTTTCTGATCCAACCTGGTGTGCAGTGTCTGCATTTGTGTCCAGAGCTGAAAACCAATCGTAGCAATTACAATACAAAGATACAAGATTCTTGTAATATTTTTGACTTCCACTTTCTAAATTCAAAGTAGCTCAGAGCTAAAATGTGTGGATAATTATACTAGACACACTTGGTGGAGTTAGGCTGCAAAAGGGCGAGTACCCAGGGGAACCAACTATCACCACACAAGCAGTCACAGCCAAATGAAATGTGTCAAGGTGCCCAGTGTGATTATTCATGGCAGGCAGGGGAAGAGTCTCGCTAAGAGTAACTAAGATCTACCAAAGCAGCACTAAGCACCACTGTAGAAACTCCTTTGATAAAAATAAATAAATAAAAATCTTTTAAAAAGCTATACCACGCAGACCAATGGCTACATGAATCACACTTTGTCGTCAATGCATTCTGCAATAATACATTATGGCAAACTCAAAATCAAAACTAAGGTGAAACAGCTTTGGCAGGGACCTGCAAACAAATAATAAAAAAAAAAACATAGCATTGCAAAAACTGCCATGCAAACAAACTGAAAGGCTACTTCAGCCTCAGGTACTATAAAGCAGCCTACTTACCAAAATTTAATTCACCAACTAGGACAGTTACCTCAGCTGAATTCACTATCACTGAGATAAATGTGGATCGGCGCCAGCAACAGTAACAAAGACAATAGATTACTGGGGAATCTACCCAAAAGTAGACATGGCAAAGGTAAATGTAGTATCGTGCTGTGTTGTAAAGTACCTCAAACTGGAAGAACAAGGAGAGCAGAAGAAAGAGAAACATAGACACAGTCAAAGGTGTATCTGAGCTACCAAATAAGCCTCCTTCTATGTAACTCAAAGATTAGGTAGTGAGGGGAGTTGCCACCCAACCTCACATGAGATCCTGCTGGGTGCACCCACAAGTTAATGTATCATTGTTCCCGTTACACTGACAAATTTGTTAATGAATTAACGCTGCACTGATGTAGTCATACACACTTCCAGTACTAGAAATTAGCATTCTTAATTTACTGCTTCATGCTTTCAAAAAGGTGCATTCCTCATATTTCTGCCTTCTCATATATTTAATTTTTCTTTAGTTTTTCATTTTCCTCCTCTCTTTGCTCTCTACAATGTATTAAGACGTGTAATTGCCAGACAAATACAAAATCATGAAACAAAAATAGCCGAACACACAATGCATTCTCCTATGTGATTCTGCAGACACCTTCTATGATCTGAGACACTATCACTATGGAAAACAAATAGCCTATATTGCATTTCCAAATTAACTTACATAAAATCATCCTTTATGGCCTTTAGGGACAATAACATGATCTCCATGATCATTCATTGTAGAAAAATCAAGAGGAAACAAATTTTAACCAGTTGTAATGTAGGGAGGAATGAGAAGTGATCTCCCAAAAGGGTGCTAATATTGGGTTCATATGAAGTGAAAAGTGTCAGTTCAGAGAAAAGTGTAAAACCCAAAATGTCCTCTTTTTATTTTTAAGGAGATGCTTTTTCGGTTTAAGAGAAAGTGACCCCAGGCAACGTGACTGTGTTTGTAATTAGATAGGAAATGCAAATTCTAATTATGGAGGAAGTGATTAAATCATCAGACAGAACAGTAATGGATATAATAGGGGCTGATGGTGGTGAGAGTGTGGAAGAGAATGATCCCATCACCACACGGTTCGCCCTGTCATCAACGACACAGACATGAAGAGTTGTCTCAGTGAACTGGGTCTGTGGTTAGAAAACACGAGACCAGCAGGATCAGCATATCATATATATGAGAGTTGCTTTTGTCTGACAGATGTGTGTGCAAACACCCACACACACACACACAGACAAAAACACTTGTAGCGTGAGAAAAGAGCCTGCCAGGTCCCTGTGCTCGGGATGACTCTGAGTACACAGAACAAATCTCAGGAGAATTGTCAAAATAAACTCAGTCCATGTCTGGTAATTAAGTGAGATTCACACAATGTCAAACAGAGGCGAATATGATGCGCATATGTTCTGTGTTGAAGTTTTGAGTATTTTCTGGAGGGGTGGGGGTATTCATGTCTGTGTAGATTTCATTAGAATTCTTGTGAGAGAAAGAGATGGAGGAGAGATTTCCATTTCCACACTGCATTGCTTTATAATGAATACACAGTCATTTTGCTGCCATTACTGTCTAGACTTGGATCGTCATTTTAAGATTAGCATTTCTGCTTAATGTGACAGTGCTGTCACTTGGCACTCGCAAAATTGCCATGAAGTCCTAGTTCTTTTTTCAAATGGAGGATTAGAGATATGTTGCAGTCTTTACATATAGGGTAAATTGGTAATAACATATGAACATGCTTACATAGTACATACATAACTCTCTGTTTTTTGTTATTTCTCACATTTTAGGACAGAATGTTTTTTTGTTTGTTTGTTGTTGTTTTTGCCATCAGCCTTCATCAGTTTTCTCATAATAATCTGGCGGAGCCCCATGTAAAACCTCCCACCGACATGTTTCACACAGGTGTTTCTCATGATGACAATGGCTCACTATTTCTCCAATGCCCCTAATTGTTTGCTTGCTTCAGTGAAGCAGCACACTATATTCCCCTTCTTTGTTATTCAGCTTCTTCAACTTTTTCTTCTTCTGACAAAACTTTTCCCTCTAACTAGTTTTACACCGTTTCAGCTATCGACACCATTCAAACTTTCAAATATTCACCTTGTTCTGGAATAGTATAAGTAGTACAGTCATTTTTTGGTGTTATTAATCCAGCTGTTTTCAGTGATTTTCAACTGATTCAGCTGTTTTTTCATGCCAAGCATACTGAGCATTAAACCTGGACCTCTTGACTAAAACAAGACAATCTGACCACATAACACCAGTGCTACACCTGCTCCCATTTTTTGCCAGATGTGACTTCAAGGTGTTTCTGCCAAACTTATTAAATTGCATGAGCTTGCGCTATGCTATTCATCAAATTCCACTGCATCATATATTGCTATACACCTTCCAAAAGCAAGGCTACCTGTCTATCCCATCATTCGTAAAGAAAACTGCAGGAAGCAGAGCTTCCTCTTACCATTCAACCTTTCTTTGGAACATTTTTATTGCTGTGGCTAGAGAGGAAATTCTACGTTTCTAAACATAGACCAGTCTCCAGGCTTAAAAATATTACTTTCTGTATCATTCTGCCAACCTGAACTTTGCACTATTACTGGGAGGAATTCAGTCTCTTCACACAGTAAGTTAGATTAGCTAGTTAGCACTAGTACAGGTTCCTGCATTTATTTTGTGTGTTCTTCTTCCTGGTCTGTGTGTATCTGGTCAATTATTTTAGTGTGGGAGTAAGTGACTAGGTTTGTCTGCTACGTGTGTTTCTTATCTATTTTTATTCCAGGTTGTGCCTGCGGCCAGGCAGCATCAGCATGATCCTCAAATCTTTTTCCCTCTTGACCTCCAGTGGTTGTTGTTGCCCATGGTGACTGAGATGCTGACATCCCTGCACTGGGTGTTGTTTGTCATCATCATGGTCTACATCATGATGATGACAATGACGATGGTTGCTGTTCCTCTTTATACCCCATGTGAGATCCAGATCCAGTTATTCTGTTTCTTATGTATTTTGTTTATGTTCACTTTATTGTTTGTGCATTCATGACACCTGAATGTTCTGAAGGGGGTTCCCTCTCTGTGAGACGCCTCCTAAGGTTTCTTGAATGTTTTGTCCTAATGAGAGAGTTTTATGGAGGGAATTTTCCCTTATTCTAAATGGGAAGTCTTTAATACAAATAAATTATACAAGTAAATTTAACCTGACCTCACTCGCCTGAGGAAATGTAGAGTGGGCCCTCCGCTGCTGGCAACCCACTAGGTTGTTTCATATCAGGGAAATGCAAATAGTGGGAGAAAAGGGTTTGTACATTTTGGCCTGAGGGTGGCGCTAGAGGTCATGAGGTCACACATGTTGACGGCATTGATCCTCTGGACAGCATGAATATGCTTTCATCACTTTACTCACCTTACCTAGTTACTTTTGGAAAAGCCAAAGAATGCCTTCAAATCACATCTGTTGCAAACTGTGAAACATGTTGGTGGACCTCTCATGTATGGGCAGCCCCCCTGTGTGAGTCATTAGGTCCAATGATTGCTTTTCATAGATATGTAACCGGTCACAATATGAGGCCATTTTGCAGCACCAGGTGCAGAAGTGGTGCACACACTTTTCCCTCACCATGTTCAGATATTCACAGAGAATCGCACTGCAAATTGAGAATTGCATTGCAAATACCATGTACGTGCCTTCATTCACTGAACCACCAGCACATTCCTTCAACTGTACTACTTAATAGGAATAAGTGTGAAGGGAAAAGGGACAGATGGAAGGATGGATAGGGTCTCCAATGTGTGCCGAATTGCACCAAATTAGAAAGAGTATTTTGCCTGCATAGCTACTGGCACTAGTCTAACCTATGTGGAAAATCTCAGAATTTGGTGTTTGACTGTACAGATCTCCTTAGTGCTGATTCTCTTTGGATTCATAATGCAGGGATTCCCAACCTGTTCAAGCTCAAGGCCCACTTGACAATCTCAAATACATTTGCAGCCCACATTCAGTCACAAGTAACATTGGAGACAGTTGCATTCTCAGAGCTTGTTTACTTTAACAACCAAAGAAGCACCACAGAATGAACAAGAGCAGGCAGTGGCAGCAGCCTGCAATAACTTCAATACCAGTACCAACTGGTTTGCCACACATAGGAGTTTGACATTAAAATACAAGCACAGTGTTTTGACAACACAATCATAGCCCAGCAAATAGGCCTATCAAAACAGCAGAACTTGCATATACTGAGAGAATGTGAGCTGTCCATCAGCACCTCACAGAAAGCACAGATAGTGAAATGCATCCTTTTTCAGTAACTGTTTCAGTTGCATTGTATTGAACTGCAGTTTGACAGGTTGTAAGGTTGACAACCCAACTGTAACTGAAATCAGTGGCACCCTTGTATTGTGAATTTTGAAGCTGCTTTGTTTCAATACAAGGTGCAAGGTGCATTCAATTCAACCAACCAAAAAAAAAAAAAAATTCATTACAAATGCAGGAAATCCTACGTGTAAGCATATGGTAGACTACAATTTTTTCAATACGGTTATCAAAATCTTCAGTTGTCTGTCCCAACGTGTGTAAGTTTACATGAGACAAATTAAAGTAGGATGTGTGAGTCTACTTTTTGAATGGAGTTCTGTGTTCACATTTTGTATTGAGATGACCTTTTATTGAGGTGACATTTCCCTTCATATTTTGTTGTCACCTGTGGGTGACATCCTCTGTGAGCAGTATTTCAGTCTTCATCATCCTGCTGTTGCCTGGATTGAGAATAGATATGGATGAATTGAACAGAAAGTATGAAAGGAATGTCTATTTTTTTGTTTGTCAGTATCATTCAGGTCAATATCCACACATTATTGGATATCTAATGTGGAAAAAAAATCTTCACAAATCCTTTACCTAGTGGTTTCCAGAATTTCTTTCATATTATTCCAATGGGCCTGCCTCATTCTATTAAAATTTCATATTAACACAAACGTCAGATCAGACAGATCAGTCTGCCAACCCTGTGTTAGTCTAACCTTGGATTGGAACTGTTTTGTAATCACCCTGAATCTACAACACTCTGGGGTACGCACACACAACCCCATCTCAGATAAAATACAGAGACATGATGGCTGGCCTTGGAAGGCAAGGGCATAAAACAAAAAGAAATGTTATTTGAAGAAAACTACTTACATTTTCAGAAACAGCAGTGAAATTTGAGATTTTTGAGAAAACATAAAAAATGCAAAGAGATTTCTCATTATGGTGGGTGGATCATGCTGAAGGGAGGAACGAAAGCAATCAACAAGAGAAACCAATCAACCTTGACAAAAAACATGAATCAACGCTCAAAATGATTTTTTTCTGCCTAGCAGTGCCTGGAGCATTGTTGTTTTCCTGTTTTTTTTCCCCCTCTTAATACCAAGACAAGAAATGACCCTGGGTGTTTATTCTACTGTAGCTTGAAAAGTGTGCATAGCATTTAGTGAAACTGGTGTTGCACTTTTCTGGTTTTTCTGTAGTGTGCTGTTTTGCTTTTCTCCCCGTCTCAGTAATGTTTTTGGCCAGTAGGACCTCCAAGCTGTTTGTGTTGGATGCACGGTCTCCAAGTAAACAGATTGCTACTGCTTATGTTTCTTATCTCCCCATCCAGTGGATATTTCTCACTGTTCAGACCCAAGTCCACTCTCTAGACTCTAAAAGCAAGACAGCACTACACTGCAAAAGATCTCCATCTTAACAAGTCATGCAGTCTCATGCTATCTTATTCTCAAAATTTTGTTTTTCTTAAAACAATTGACACAAAGTCTGCCAGTGAGATGAGGTATATTCACTTGTTTCCAATGCAGTTTCAGTTGTTTCAGGACATTTTCTGACATAATACTGAATATGAGACTAAATGACTTGGGGTGGGGCTTGTCTGATTATACTTGTGAGGACCAACTATTGACAAACTACTGTTCGTTGAGGACTCTTGAAGTTGTGAAGATATTTTGGGTGGTCCACACAAAGGAAAAACTCAAATTGTGGCTTATTGGTTAAGGTTGTAGTTAAGGTAACAGGGTTAGGTTAAGGTTAGGGTTAGAATCAGGGTCAGGCATTAGTTGACTGTGGCTTATATTAGGGGAAGAGTGTGGAGAATGAATGGAAGTCGATGTAATATCCCCACAAAGATAGTAATACCAATGTGTGTGTGTGTGTGTGTGTGTGTGTGTGTGTGTGTGTGTGTGTCTGTCTGTGTTACACCATATTCATATTATTCAGCAGACTCTATCTTATGGTTTCAAACAGAATGTTACATAGAGTATCACAGTGATGTACTATATAGATAGTAGTATATACTAACAGAGTGTGCTCCATGTTTTTTTCTACAGCATGTGCATGTATATACGTTTCTGAGTGTGTCATTGCACAATACATGGATTGGGTTTATTACCTAATCCCTCATGTTCATACTAAATCCCTGTCCATATCTGATATTTCTTTGAACTTCTGAATCAGAATCATTCCAATACAACCAGGACCAACCAGTCTCTGCACTGCTGTTGCATTTTAACTTAAAGGCATATTCAGTGAATATTTTTGCTAAATTTCTTCAAATTACTAATATCTTTTTATCTTAATTCCTTTCCATATCTCCAGAATCTGACCTCATCTGTGATGTCATTTCCAAATGAATATCTGAAACAAGCTCAATGTTAATTCTAAAAATATCTCACTCTCACTGATTCTGTTTCTCCCCTGTGAGTGTGCTGGTACTCTGTTATGTCTCAGGTCCAGTGCCATGGCTTCTAGGACTCTTACACAAACAGAATAATCTCACAACATGCCAATCCAGTCAAACAATCATAATATGGTTAGCATTCCAGAGCTGCCATTACAGCCCAGTGCATATTTTACATTGCTTTCAGACCTGTGAGCAAAGACCAAAACAAAATCTAGAGTTTTGTCTCAGAAAAGTACACTCACAAAGTTTGCACCTACGCCAAAATTAGTTTTTGGTGTCAGGGGTGCATATATTTTTTTTTAAATAACATATTTGTAAGTAAGATAATAATACATATAATTTGCTGTGCTCAAAGGTGCAGAACCCTACATTTATTTGTAATCTTAAATTTATCACTTGTGCTACAGCCTTAAGCATAATAAATCTAAATTGTACTTCCTAATCGACTAAGCAGACATTTAATTTAATTTCCCCATCATCAATATAAATATACCATACAGGAATCTGTCTTCTGGGGTGAATGTAAAGATGCTGTTCAAATCACAGCCCTGTCAAATCCAAAATGTACCACATTCTCATGATGACAGATGGTTATTATGCAGTATGCCCCTGATGACACTCTCTTCTTTCCACCCTCCTCCACCTGGAGATATCTTCTAATGGCATTAATGAAGCATTGGTGCAGTGTGATGCATCTGTCCATTTGCACATTGTTAAAAACACAAAACAGTGAATGCAACACATTTCCCCCATCAGATAAGAGTGCTCTTGGAGGCAGAGTTTCAAGCCATTAAACAGTGCTTTTAAATGCTGAGAGACTGAGAGATGTATCACTCTTGTTGGTTTACAATGAGAATCAAGCACTAAGAATAGATTCGCATTAAGAGGAAGCAATTTTTATCTTCTTCACTTCCCCTTGAAGCAAACTGGTACCAATTTACCATCTTTAAAACAGGTGCTTGCTCATGGGACACAAATGCCCTAAAAAAGTGCACAACAAATAATATTTAACAAATTCTGATTGAGCATTGTGTTGTTTTAAAGTAAAAATATCACTCTATACTTACCTGAACACACATACACACTCATATATTACGCACACATACATGCAGTTAGCTATATGGTTTATTTTTCTGACCAACTGTCTCCCTGGCCAGCACATGTGGCAAACCACAGAACAATATAAGACAGCTCTGACTGTTTGACATTTACAGACAGTTGAGCATCTGAACATCCTTATGTGCGGTGACATCACAGCACAACATGACTTGTGGCCGACTGAATCCCAGTCCTCTGCTGAAGACTGATAAGATGGCACACGGTCCAAAGTGTGGGACAGAGGATTAGCATAATCAAAGTCTGAGTGGAGCGAGCGAGAGAGTGAATGTGATTTATGTGTGTATGCACATGCATGACTCTGTGTTCACATGCATGCTGGTGTGTGTACATGCACCACATTACATGTGTGACAGCCAGAGCAATCTTATGTTCACCGCAGTCAGACAGAGGGAAAGAGCTGAACTGTTTAAACTGTAAAAGTTACAAATGGAAACTTTAGATAACTAGCCACTTGGCACAGTCTACTGCAGAGTGTCAGCTGTTTTCCCTTCAAATTAGAAGACAATATCCTACTGCCTGAGAATATTGTGCATGTCCTCTTTCATTATTTCTTATTTTTAATGAAGAGCTAATGCATGTATGTTGGTGTCCTCAGTGCTGTGCCAATTATGCCACCGAGGAAGAGCAGTTGTCATGGCCATGAGTGTGCCCCTGGGACACGGTTGCAAGAATGACATAAAATTCAGCTGACAGTAAAACTGATGCAATTTCAAATATCTGGGTCAGCATTATAAGAAATGAGAGCAAAAATATGAGGAGGCCCCTTCCTTCTGCTCTTTGTCTGCTCGTAACATAATTTCTGACTGAAAACCATAAAAACAGCAACTTTTTTCAATTAGGCATTTAAAGAATGGCCAGATATTTTATTCAGACCACTATTTTGAGACTTAGGATCATACAACATATTAACAGAAATTCACAGTTATTAAATCCAAATGGCTTTTTCCATTGGAGTCCTGCCATACATGCAAATTATCAAAGGAAATACCAGGCATTCTGATAGAGGTCAAAGGCTAGTGGACTGAGTGCAGCTGAGGGGATGTGTGTGTGTGTGTGTGTGATACAGAAAGTCAGCAGAGAAAATAACATGACCCTATTAGTCATTTACATGGCTGAAAATTGTGTTAACCCAAAGCAGCTAATTAGCTAATGAGTCACAGTGTATAACAAATCATCATTGTTGTATTTTAAAAACCACATACTGATTAGTCTTAGAGCCTTATATAAAATGTCTAAACAATCAAAATTATGGTAAAATTATATTACATATTGCAAATTGAACAATACTATAGAGATAATACCATTTACTTTGCATTGTTGATGGAGTCATAATAAATAGTGTTGTCAGAAATGTTCAAAGTTCATTATCATTATTATTATTATTATTATTATTAGTAGTAGTAGTAGTAGTAGTAGTAGTAGTAGTAGTAGTAGTAGGAGTAGTAGTAGGAGTAGTAGTAATATTACTATTATTATTATTATTATTAGATGTGAAGCCCCTCTATGAGTTGTAA
>OMKZ01054961.1:22164-44237 GCA_900302535.1 Neoniphon sammara | reverse complement strand
TTTTTTTTTTTTTTTTTTTTTACCTACATGAGTTGGTCCAGCCAACTGTGTCTGAAAGGGCCAACAAAATATTTGGATTTAAAGGCGACTGGCTGATCTCTTGGATTAAAAGAACGTCAGAACCCTGAATCGCCTATAAATTTGAAAAGTGTTGAGAGATTGGGTGTAGCTAATGATCTAGTGATTCAGGGGCTGGATCCAGGCAAGGACAGAGTTCCTTTTTTAAAGCTGAGTACTTTCTACCTCCAACACCTTAGGCTGGATGCAATCTACAAGATATTTTTGAACCAATTAAGCATCAACGTTGCTGCCCCAGACCAAGATCAAGGTACTCTGAAAAAATGCCGCTGAGAAAAATCTTTGATGCAGGATTTAACCATGATCTTTTAAAAACCATCTGAGGCGGTGTAATTGGGACTAAATTACGCCATCCCAAACAAATTTAGAAAATTGGGGTGAACCTGTTGTAATAGTTATTGCTCCAACAGACTTTTACAGAGTACATCAATCTTGAAAACTTAGCAGGTAATTGGACTAGATGGTAGTTGAGCTGCTTATTTATTATTACAATAACACTTATGCGTAAAACATGTAGGGCTGGGTGATATGGACAAAATTAAATATCACACAATATCTTTGACTGAATAACTTGATACTGACATTGTGACGATACTGTAGGGATGACTACTGGTGCTTTCACAAGATATTTACACACAAGAGATTTTTGATTAATAGTCATTAGCAATGTGGATATGATGAGTAAAGGCAAATAATAAAACAGCTACAACAGTCTAATAAGTTCAGAAAATTGCATCCCTTTACTGTAATGCATTCTTTACAATATTTGACATATTGCCCAGCCACAATATAGTCTGATTTATTGACTTTACTGATTGACTGATCAGAGGCCTCTCTCAATCAATCAATCAATCAATAAACGAATAAATAAGCAAACAAACAACAAATCAATCAATCAATCAACCAATCAATCACTAGCTTAAAAAAATTCAAATAAATTTAAATAATGGGGGAAAAAAAACAGATGCGCCCATATTGGTGCAGGTTACTTTACTGGGGTTGCTGTGACAAGTGGTGGCCAAAATAAGGCCTGTACTTGTTTAGATGTGCAATCAACAATAACAATGTTCATGAATACGCCTACTCGACAATCTGTTATTTAGGCATAGTACTTGGGCCTATTTTTGACTGTGTTCAACATCAATCAGTGTTATCAAACAAATGGATTAATTTTTTTAAACAGAAAAAAAAAAAAAAACATTCTCTCGCACTACGACCCACCTGTTGATGAAGTTGCCCAGGTTGTTGAGCAGCTCAGAGTTGTTCTTCATAGCCATGTCAGCCCAGGAGAAAGCTGAATCCTGGCCCTCCGGACGCAGGTACAGCAGGTAGAACCGCCACACATCAGAGGGGATGCCCGTGTCCTGTGCCATGTCTCCAAACACACCGACACCACGGCTCTTGGAGAACTTTGTGTCCTCGTAGTTCAGATATTCTGTGGAGAAGACGAGGCACATGTGTAGCGCAAAATAACTGTTAGCGCTGCTCCACTGCTCAAAAGCCCTAAAATATTTACTGTGTGATTGAACGTAATCAGTGACGATCTGTGAGTCTGTAATAAATGAAAAAAAACTGTGGATGGATGCATCTGGTTCTTTTTACACAGAGCAAAACCCAATAACTTCATGTTTATTTTAAAGTTGTATAATGGCAACTGACAGCTTTAACAACCTTTTGAAAAGTCTGCCATGAGCCCTACAATCAGTCAAGTGATGAATCAACTAGTGCAGAAGTCAATTAATCAACTGACATACAGATGGAATCAATCTTTTTACTAATGAGTCAAGAAAAACAGTTCTCACCTGTGGCAATGAGGTGGTTGACCAGAGTGTAGTTGTCCTGAGCTCCCAGTAGGGAGCAGGGGAACACCACACTGTGGAACGGCACATTGTCCTTTGCCATGAAGTTATACAGCTCCACCTAGTGGCACAAACACAAGACTGCAGCGTGAGGGTGACATCATATTAGATCATCATGAGATCATCCAGTTCAAAGAGGACTTATCAGCTCTCCTCAACCCCCTATCTATCTCACTCTATCTGCTCTGTGAATATAGGCCAATACACACACACACACACACACACACACACACACACACACATACACACACATACACACACATACACACACATACACACACATACACACACATACACACACAGCAGTGACTCCATCCTGGGGTTTTAGATTGAGATGAGATGAGTCAGTGAGAGAAGAAGAAAGCTAGGCTGTGAGAGCAAATGTTAGCACTGGTCTTTTATCCACAAGGTTTAAAGTGTTTGTAATGATTGCGTTTTCATAAAATCCACATGTAAATGAGTAATTGGGTGTTTTTACACATTTTCAATGCACTGGGTGGATATTTACCTAAAAAGAGGAAAATCTGCCTCAGCTGTTTTTGATTATTTTTGTTTATTGTCCTACATTCATTTATATTATTAGGCTATCAGAACATAAAGGCTGGACAGTGAGCAGATGAAAGACTAACACAGTAAATAGCCTCATTTTAGTCTTTCTTGATTGTAACTCTTGATACCCTGAAATTCTGAGTTAGACTGATGCCATTATGGGATAAATAAATAATGCTATAAAGAAGAGATTATCTATTCCTGCATTGTCTGTTTGGTATTTTGTATCTAAAGATAAACTATATGTGAATTTGATTCATATTTCTGTTTGTTTTTCACAATAACTCGTCTGAATGGGGCAGTGAAAGCTATCTTGTGTTGTACAGCGGGAAAATTAAGTAGCGATTCTCCTTATCAGTGTGCTGGTTGGCTCATGAAATAAATTCTTCCAACAGGTGAGGTGAGGGATAGTACCTGCTGAGGATTCTTCCACCACTTCTCCCATTGGTCTGTGTAGTTGGCAGTGATCGACAGGTAGCCGATAGGGGCGTCAAACCACACATAGAAGACCTGCAGAGGATTGTGAAGAGAATTGTGAGCGACGATGGCCACATTTTTCATTCTGTTATTCAGTACAATGACGTAGGACCATATTTTTACATTTCTGTGTATTACAGAAATTACGTGTGGATAAACTGAATCAAACTGAACTGAAAATCAAACTGATTTTTACAATCCTCAGGATCCTTAACACAACAACGATTTAATGGTGTTGTTGACTATTAGAGTAGTCTATTCATATTAACTAAGAGAAGGAAACAAAATACATTACATAATGTTTGGGAAAAACAATCAGTTAACCTACAATGTGCTTCAGCTGAAAAGATACTGGCACAATTCACTTCTGAGGCCTAGCTGAGCCAAGCGGTAGTGTTTCCTGGGAATGAAGACTGAATTTCCCATAAGCACCACCATCTCGTGTCATATAGATCTTTGCTAGTGTGTGCATTTGTTTTGGAAGCGAGTGAAAGAAAGATGCAACTTATTTTTGACACTATTTTTCTTTATTAAACACAGTTGTTTGCAGGATGAGGTCATGTATCTATTTGTGGCTACATAAGATTAATAACTGAAACGTGACAACAGTGAAACAAAGTAAACTTTGTTTTAGTACCGTTCATACACCTAGGTTACATGTAAGGCTACATTCACCACCAAATCCTTCCTGCAGATTTGTGTGGAGGTGTTTATTTGTGCTTTAGAATATAACCGCCATCAAACAATCAAGAAATAAAGTTTAATTTATCTGATTCAACTGCTTTGTTCTCGCCACTGCTGGTCAATCTCTTCATTCTCTCTCTAGTTCGCTCAACCACCACAGCTCACTTGTGCTCTCTCCCTATTTCCCTCGTCTTTTTTAAAATGAGTCGGAAAGCCGAGAACAAGTCTAGTTTCATTTTTGATGTTATCATGTGAAGAGAAATGTTCTCCCCTCATCCTAGTAACATCTTTGTACTCCCTCATGCTACAATGCTACATGTAATGTAAACATAGGCGCTTCCTGTCTGCGTGCCGTAAATTGTTTCGTCTGATTTTGCAGGGAATCCGACCCAGTGGCAGGCATTTAGAATAACTATATAGAAACAGGCAGTATTCTCTCTGTTTCATAACCAATTAAAAACTCCTTGTAGCTGCGTTAAAGTAGAATCATTTTGAATAAGGTTTGTGTTGGAGAGACAAATGGGTTTATTCTAAGATAACAGATAATGACAGACCTTCTCTGCAAAGTCGGGGTGAGGCACTGGTGTTCCCCACTTCAGGTCCCTGGTGATGCAGCGAGGTTTGAGTCCGTCTCGCAGCCAGGAGCGGGTGATCTGTTTGGCGTTGGCTGTCCAGTCTCCTGTGCTGGTCGATTTGTCCAGCCACTGTTCCAGCTGAGCCTCCAGCTGTGAAAGACAGAGGGAGGATGAGAATGTGTGACAGTTAAAACACCCTAAAATCATGACTCCAAACAGAGATGTATAGTTCTAAGTTAAGTGTCATGTTTGACTAGAGCTACTATACACTTCACACTTGCACTTTCTATAAGCAAGTTATCTCTGACTTGCGCCCAGTGAATATATAATGATTCAGATGTTAAGCTGGGGTAAGGACCCACCAGGCTGTGAATGTGCAGTGTGAAAAACATACCTTGGGCAGGTCCAAGAACAGATGTTTGGAGGAGCGGATGATGGGAGTCTTTCCACAGACTTTACACTGGGGTTCCTGGAGAGGACAGTGGTCAATAATGATCAAAGCTGGTTAGCAAGTCTGCACTGTTGCAACTGATACTGACTAAAAGAAAAAAAAATCCACCTAAAAATGTGAGCAGCGTTAAAAGAAAATAGCTAATGACAATGCACATTGCATTTCTGGGCCCATTGTACTGTATGGTGGAGTGTTTTTTTTATTGCTGCAGATCATCTGGCCGAGAGTAGTAAACACCAGATACTGTGTGCACTGTTTATTGTTTCCAGTGTAGTCGCAGTGGAGTCTGATAGAAGAAAAAAAATCTGCTATCTAAAACATTTATGATAAATGTCAGGCTTTGGTGTCCGCCCCTGAGTATAAAAAAGCAACAGCTTCTTTCTAGACGTGCAATTCTGCACTGATGTTCAGTGGTCATACAGGGAAAACTCCATTGTGGAAGAGGCAGAGAGACCAATTTTTTCAGACCATAATGCAATGCTGCCACATAACTTGTGTTTTGAGGAACAGGAGCAGCCTCACACAGCCTCACTGACATCCCAAACTCACAAGAAGATTGCTAGGTTTATATGCCCACCTTTGAATGAATACAGCAAGCTCATGGCTATTCTGAAACGTATGAAAGTTCATGTGGCAAGTTTGGGAAGGTGGATATACCAAAACACTTAATTACACTACATCACAACACTTAATAACAAAGTAACTCCTGTAACGCACTGAATATCCCAAACTAATGTCTAACACTTAAATATATGCTTAAAAAATGGTATGGCAGTTGCTATCACCATCAACCTCTTTATAATTATCAGAGATTCACCATCACCAACCTCCTCTTACTCTTCATTGTCACTACATACATAGAACCCATCCCTCCACACTAACCCTGAGCTCCACAGCGTTGATGAGCCGCCCACACTTGTCACACTGGTCCCCACGGGCCTCTGGGTAGCTGCAGAAGGGACAGATCCCTTCTACGAAGCGGTCGGCCAGGAAGCGCTGGCAGCTCTCACAGCGTAGCTGCTCTACCGTGTCCTCCACTAGGAAACCTCGTTCATGGAGCCGCCAGAAAATATTCTGGGCAATCCTGAATGGGTGACAGAGGAGAGAAGGTTTGATACAGGTTCTTAATAACCTGGGAAGCCAAAAACAAACAAAAAACAAAAACAAACATTGCCACTCTCATTATGTAGTGACTGAACAGACAATGGCCTAAGGGCCGATTAATGAACGCTGTCCTGCTAGGTTGGCTAATGAGATATATAAACTTTGCTTACGAGGTAAAACAGAGAAAGGAAATGAAAGTAGAGAATTCAGTTTCATTCATTTGTATGTAAAACAGAGTGGAATGTAAAAAAAAAAAAAAAAAGATAAAACTCTGAAGGTATTCTTTGGTGTTGGACTGGCAGATTTAAACTTTTAGAATGGACATCTAAAGCATTTTTCATGAATAAAAAAAAAAGTCTATAATCCATGAGGTTGTTTCATTTGGTACTAGAAGTTGGTACTATTTGATACTTTTCATGTTGTAATCTATGAAAAGCAATGGGCAAACACATCTGATTTTTCATCTTTTTAATCTTGTTCACTGAACAAGCCCGTGGATTAAAGTCTTATCTTCACTGAAGAAGATACCCTTCCCTTTTGCTGCAAGCTATGAGGTAAGCCCAGGTGCAATTCATACCTCCTCCTCTTTAAAGGCTAAATGTAAACACGTTTACATGGATTACATTTCATTTAGTCGAGATATCTTTAAAAAAAAAAGCCCTATCTATAATTTCTCACATAAGAGTGGACTCTCTCTTTTCCTCTCTTGCCCTCAAAAGGGCCAGCTGTGTTCTCCTTCCCTCCCCGCACTTACTCTGTCTGTTTCTTAGTGGTGGTTCTGCCGAAAAAGTCAAAGTCAATCTGGAACCACTTGTAGATGCTGGAGTGGACGGTATGGTACTTGTCACAGATCTGCTGCGGTGTCAGTCCTTCCTCTCTGGCCTTGTTCTCTGTGGCCGTGCCGTACTCATCTGTACCGCATACAAACAGCATGTTCCAGCCACGCAGACGGCCATACCTGGACAAGGAGAAGGAACGGTGTTCGAGAGAGAAATGACAAAGAGAGAGAGAGATGAAGAGCGCGGAAGAGAAAAAGGCAAATATAGAAGAGGAAAAGGAGAGAGATGTAGAAACGGAAAACAAGAACGGAGAAACAAATGAAAAAAATGTGGGGAGTAAGAGAAAAGAGAGATGAGAATAAAGAAAAGTGACTGTTGGTAAGGGAGAATACAATGGACAGCTTTCATTGCATTACTCATATGCGCGTGAAATACATATTACAGGCATGCAAGGATTATATATGCACTTATGTGTAAATGAACATGCCAGTCTTTGTAGCATAGATTTGATTTGCACAGAAGGATACGCACAGTATGAAATTTTGCACATGGATTATCAGTATTTTGTAAGCTCGGTCATGCTGGGTGCATGACACTAAAATGAAACCAATCAAAGCAAATCTAAACAAGGAGAAAAGATTAGAGAGATTACAAGATCTAAACCGGTACCTGGAGAAGACATCAGCGCTGAGGACACAGCCGATGATGTTGCCCAGGTGGGGGACGTTGTTGACGTAAGGCAAGGCACTGGTCAGCAGGATGTTACGCTTGCCCTCCTGAGGCAGACTGATAGGAGAAACACAGACTTGGCTTTTATACTGTTTGGCCCATCTCTTGGTCAAATTCTTAGGACATGACCTCACTGATGCACCTACTCTACTCCACTGCTGTTGGATGAAAATCTTAAAAACCAACTTTGCAGGAGCTGAGGAAAACAGGTTGGTTTTCCCAGTGCTTTTCTTGAAACTGCAAACAGGCTCTGAATGGGTTTAAAGGGCCCCTGCCTGATGAAACTTATTTAAGTTCACTTTCACTCAAGTAAAAAAAGCTTCCTTTCTAATTCTGGCAGTTCTCAAAGAGTGAAACAGGGCTAAAAGGACATTACACAGAAAAAAAAGCTCATTAATGTGACTCATACAATCTCACAATCTTAAGTATGGGAAAATATTACTATGTATCATTGTAGTTATTTAGTGGACTTTATTATCTAGAACAACTTATGACAATCAGCATGTAGGGGTTCAATATCTTGCTTAAGGAATATTCAACAAGGCATATATCAGCTGCTGGGATCAAATCTGTCCTTTTGGTTATGGGCTGGTCTCTCGAACCTGAAGGACACCCCAACTATACCCAAACAATGTTCTATGTAGTGTAACATTGTAGTTAGTGAGACTGTCCCATAACTGGCAAGTCTCAGGTTCGATTCCTATAACAGCTAGTGTGTCTGTCAAAGTGTCCTCAAATGGGCCCCTGAACCTCCTCCTGCTCACTCACTGTAAGTCACTTTGGATAAGAGCATGTGCTAAATGCCTACAATGTAAAACTATTTGATGCTTACATGGGATGCTGCCTCTCTTTGGCTTCTGGGCAACTGTCCAAACCTTTACTCCAGGTGAGAGCAGCAGCCTCGATCTCCTCCTCTGAGACCACCCTCTCCCCTTCATCACACTAGAAAAACATCAGGACAGGAAACTTTAATTGAGCATTCTACTGAAACTAACTTAGATGATGTTTTTCTCCCCCCAAAAAGAAAGGAAAAAACAAAAAAAGTTAGCTCCCATCACAACCTCAGAAAGTTTAATAACTAAACAATGAACATGAAAAAGTCTGCAAAAGAATAAAACCAGAAAACCAGTTGCTCCGTTAACAATACATTGGGCCTTGACTTTGTAGGCTCAGAATGTTTGAGCATTAAAGGAATACTCAAAACATTTTGGACAATATCCCCTTTTGCCAATTTATCCAGACTGAGACAAGATGCTGAATACCATTTTCACCTCTGAAATAGTTAGCATTAGCATAAAGACTTGAAGTCTACAGGAGTCAGCTGGTCTAGCTCCCTCAAAGTGAAAAAATAGATCTTACAGCAACTCCGAAGCTGTCTAATTTACACAATGTATCATGTGTATTTGAAATACACATCTTGGATTTTTTAAATTTTTTTTAAATGAGAGTCATGTTAGGAGAAGTTAGATGGTAGGAGCGATAGATGATAGGAACTATAACCACTAAATATATGTGGTTATAGTTCCTACCATCAAACTTCATCTAACTTCTCCTAAAACAACGCGCATTGGGAGGATGTAACTGCTATAACCATATTTGATTAACACCTACAGTATTTAACTACTCTAACACCTCCACAATAAACAAAATAGAGAACCAAGAAATAGTGATGTAACCCCTATATATAGCATGTTGTATACCCTGAGAAGGGTTTTAATTTAGTTTTAACAGAGCCAGGCTAAGTCCTGCCATGAGACTGGTTCCTCTTTACACAAGAGCCTTGTTTGGTTAAAGTGAGTCCAAGTCTTGCCTCACTTTAAATGCTTTAAGTTTCTTCTTAACAAAAAGACTGGGCATTTTTCTCAGCTGCAGTGCAGTGCAGACAGACAAAGATGAGAGTGAAAATTGTGACAGCGTGCCATGGGAAACATTCAAAAGATTGTGAAGTGATGCACATGTGTAGGGGACTGTGTAGGGGACTGTGTCTGTGTGTGTGACTGTGTGTGTGTGCGTATGTATGTACATAAATATGAGTATATCTTACATGTACAAAGACAAGACAAACATCAAATTTATTGTGTAAAATGCCAATAAAATCTTCTCCTTGAAGACCTCACAGTGCATATATGTTTCCTCAGGCAAAAGCACCAGTCTAGTAACCACTGAGGCGCCTCTCTGTTCAGTAAGAATACTTCAAGTCTAGTAATCCTGTTAACTCTAACCGCTACCTCAGTGGGGCTGCTGTTGCATGACAGTGTGTCTCGGCACTGGCTGCTCTGGGGGGCAGGTTGCCTCTGCATGTAGCTCTTCATGCCCTGCAGGCCTTTTCCCTGCAGCACCTTCTGAGCTGCAGCCTGGCACCCCTGAACAGCAGCCACACGGCCAAACCAAGCCTGCACCAACTTCTGCTCATCTGGAATAGAAACAAAGAGGGTACGGGTAGAGATATGAAAGAGAACAAAGGGTAGAGAGGGGAAGGAGGGAGGAAGGAGAAGGTAAGGGTGATAGAAAGGAAGAGAAAAGGAAATGGGAGAAAATCACACTGAGTTTATGGATTGGCAATTGATCATAGGTTGGAACATAAAAATCTATTTGAACACAGACTTTTAAAGTGTATCAGTACTCACCCAATGCTAGAGAAGAGTCAGATAAAACAGGGTACAGCGCAGCCCACAGAACAACATCAGCAACTGAAACAGCTTCCTGAAACACAGCATAGTTTAGGTAACACTATTTTAATATATAAATATTTTGGGTGTATTGTGGCAGTTAATACACATGAATCTTCCACATCGCCCTTCATTCTCATCAAAAACTATACACTTGTTGTTGTAGAAGCCCCCAACAAAGCAGAGGTGGGGCCATCCCTCTTTATTCCCTATGTGCCATCAGAGTTTACGGACACACACACATGCACACACATCACACCCCCGAGGAAGACTGTTGTCAAATTTTCCAGCGTGATTGTTTTGTGTACTGGTTTTTCAATAAATATGGATTATCCATATTGCAACAACTGCCTCTCTGTGTGTGCTGCTTACCCATGGGAATATGTTTTAGTTTTTCACAGGATTTCTGCTAGCCATGCTGATCACCGAGAGATTCATCAAAACATTTCTATGCACATGAAAAATGTGACAGATGCAGCAGACTTGCTGCCACAGGGGCTGCAAATACCACAGAGAAGAGAACTACCCCCCAGACACACACACACCCACACACAGCAACATAGTGTAAGGGACCCTGCTCTCCCAATAAATCATGTTAACTGGAAGATGCATCACTAGCTCAGCATCACCAGATGAAAAAACGAAAAGAAGAGGAAGTAATGTTGCCAGAGGGGCCCCATGTGGCACAGAGAGGAAGCTTAGTTAAGCTCAGTTGTGTTTCCAAAAATGCATCATGAACTTTTGACTTGATAATATATGATAGAGTGAGTGAATGAATGTGCGTATGAATGAGCGAGCATGTGTGTCTGTATCCCCTAAATGTTTGTTAATATATGGCAACTGTAACAACATTGTCAATTATAATTATCAAGTAGGAAGTGCTATAAACAACTGAGTGTGTATATGTGTTGGGACTTGACAGGATGACATACTGCAGCTACATATGGTGTGGTCCTCTTGCTCAAGCTCTGGTCCAGATAGTTCAGGGGCCCTCGGAGTGTCTTGGACACCTCTGCTTTTTTTCCCTGCACCACTGCCATGTGCAGAGCCTGCAGCAGTGCAGGCTGCACAAATAAGACAACAGCAAGGCTCATTAGGATAGACTGAATCGTTGTAAATCAAGCAATAACATAAAAACATAAAAAGCAGAACTGAAATAAAATAATTTCCTTAAACTCTAGATAGACTATGAAAATACATTTCTTGATATATTTTTCTGTGCACTGTTGTGAACCACAAAAAGGTTTGCATCTCAAAGAGGCTTGGTATTTTGCTATTAATTGCAAGCAGACTGAAAAGTCTCTCCTCAAGCAGAGCTCACCTGAAGTTCAGTGGCCTCCCATTCAAGCCACTGACTGCAAAGCTCACTGCCCTCCTGTCCACTCACTTCAAACAGGTATCTAATTTGTCAAATAAGGAAACAGAGAGCAATCATGTCAAACGAGTTTAGCCCATTCCTGTTAACTTAGTTCCAAAGAATTTTCTCCTGATTTGTGCCAGCTGAACACACCCTAGCTAGAGGGACTAAGAGACGTTTACCCAGCAAGGGAGTGAGGTGTGGTGTGACCTCAGATTTTAATAGAACATAGTAAGGTGGCAGATATGTATGATTATGATTATGAAAGCATTTTATTTACATTTCATAGGCATAATTATATATTACACTCTATTATCCGGGTTGCTTGGTATGAGGAATAATAAACCCTGTAGGGCCTATATTACCAGATCTTCCTAAGCAATCAACAATTAGGTGTTCCATGTAAATTTAATAATAGTCAGTAAACTTGTGAAACATTAATTTGGCCTGCTGACTGTGCTGCCCTGAATTATCAGCACTCTTCTCCTCATTTGCAGGGTACCCTGTGCAAAATATAGAGCAGGTAATAAGGAGACTGCACATTCAAGCTAAACTGGCACTGGCATTCATGAATTATCAAGCAGATTACTGACCGGCAGATGGCATTGGAGCTGAAGAGGTGCAGTCCACTAGGCAGGAGCAGGGCTGGCAAGGCAGGGTGGCTGAGGAAGGGCACCACTCTCTCTGAAAAAAAAAAAACAAACCTAAAGTATGTTTGCCTATGTACAAATGTGGTCTAATAAAATGCAAAGCACAATGGGAAGGCTGTTGCTTCTTGACTAGTTAGACTTGATTCTAGCTTGGTTATAAAGGCTACAAAATCTAAAACATCTTGTTAAATGTAAGAGGCAATGTCTGTTTATGAAGTGGCAAATCAACTTCTTTAATTATATTTATTTCACCCTTGGAAATGGACTGACTCAATCTGAAATCAGCCTGATATCTTCAAGGAGAACTCTTAACAAGAACATGAGACCCTTAAATGCCCCTTGGATAAATCCCTCATGACCAAGACTTTTTTTTTTTAGTGCTTCAAATCCAATCCACTTTTGTAGAAAAGATCAAATACTCAGCTTCAATATTTATCAGTAAAGCTACTATGGCGGTCTACAAAGAACACAAAGGTCACTGCAAAGATTGAGGATTTGAGTGCATCTTAATCTTGAACTAATCAGAATTCAAGGCCAATGACTACACAAGGGGATTTTGATAATCCATGTTTTATTGATGTCTTCACTTGTGTTGTTACAAACGGTGGATGTGGGTACGCGAGTATATTTTTGTGTGCGCAGTCAGCCCACCCTGAACATGCATTATGGCCTCATGCCAGATGGTCCTGGTTATCCATCTCTGTGGAGAAGAACACAGCTGGGACTGGGAGAGATGGAAGCCCCTCTCATATGTTTAAGACAATCAGACTGTAAGCTCAACCCCCAGAGCTGTCTTACAAAGCTGGCGTATATTACCATTTCAGCAGAATCAAATTACTTGACCCACCACATGACCTTTCACTGGACAATACACTGATGGGAAACACTCAACGCTCAACTGCAGCAAGAGTAGACCTATAATCTGCCTTCTAATACAGAAGCTTGCAATTCATGAAGGTCACTAATGCCTTTGGCCTAACATGGACTAGTTCCATTAAAATGAGACTCTTTCTGTATGACAGATTTTAAACTAAGGGTCAGGGTCCATTCATGGCAGGTCCACATGTGAAATAAGCACTATACAAGGTCCCAGAAGGAAACTCTCTAACTTGAAAAAAAGGAGGATGGGCAAACGTATGCACACTACTGAAGGTGGCTTGCCTTTCTTATGCTATGCCGTGTAAAAGCTAGCTGATTTCAGTGGGCACAACTGTATCTTCACTTCCATATTACCATAAACCCTTACAATGTAGTCCAATCCATGTAAACCTGTATCGTTCCACACAGAGAATAGAATATACAGTATATGATGCAGGTAGAGATGAACCCCACACCTGTAACCTTACGCAGCTTACCAGCAAAGAAAAAGGCTCCACAATGCTGCACAGACAAAACCCTAACATTACTGAAACAAGATAAACAAAGCAGTGATGGGCAGCTATAGGCTTTTCTAGTTAGTTCTCAAGTGCAGCTACTATGGAAACAGGTAAAGTGGGGATGTGTCACTCAATTCAACCGGAGAGGCAGCTGTCAGTTGTTCATAAATCTGTCATTCAATGGTGGCATATTTGCTAGCTAACCATTACACAGTCAAAAACGTCAGTTATTCTGTGAATTCAGTAAAAACATCGACTGATTAACCAGCACACTGTTTAGCTAGCTGCTGCCTAGCTGTCAATCCTAGACTGCCTAGCTAAGCTAACCATGCTTTCTTACCTTCGTGGTTGACATACTGAACGTCACATTGCACTCCAGTCACTTCTAATGCAGCTAACACTTTCAGGCAATGCGGGTTGCCCTCACTTACGAACAGTTTCATCTGGCCGTTTGTACTCTCTATGTTTAAACTGGGCTTAAGACTGATAACTGGCTTAACGCTAACAATAATTCACTTTAAAACGAGAAAACTGCCCTGCTTGTAACTTTCCCGGTGAGTGCCGTTTTTATACGCTGATGCAAGCGCTGTTCAATCGATTACACATGGCGGAGTTGTAGTTTTTGTTTTGTGTGGGTGTTGTTCATAGTAACGGTAGCTATCAGCTCGTTTGGACTACAATACCCACAAGCCTTCACTGGGGCGTCACTGGCAACAGACGAAGGCTGCTTCTGTTTTAACTCACGGTGTAGCACCGCCGGGCGGGATTTGTTTCTAGTGTTTCTACCCTTACTTGCACTTAAAATTTCGGGCTTCGTTTTGCTACTAACTGCGCGCACCCCGGCGCCGCCTGTTGAGTAATCTGGTTGGTTCCATGAAAAATCATATGGCAAGGTTTTAGCCAATCTAAAGCCAACAAATCCATACAGCTATTTTTTATCCGCTTAAAGCCCCAGTAGGTTTCCCCAGCACTTCAACTTATTATAGATGTATAACTGTTAATTTGCAAAAACTGCACGGTAGAGTTCTTCTGCAAAGAGCCGTAGTCTCTAGTAAAGTGCGTGAAGTTCTGAAGGATTTCATTTTTCACTGCTGCATCACATGACAAAGCCAAGAGAAACTAACCAAGGCGCAACTATTGCTCTCTCTGCAGTTGACTCCACAACCCAACTGAGCTGTCACCGCGTCGCTGCAAGGTAAGTGATGTTGACGTGCCCTGTCTCACACATTTGAAGGTGAGTTTTCTGCTGAATTATTCAGTAACCTCTGATTCAGATGCTATAATTTTCTGCATGAAAATAGCCTATTCCCAATGAAGAACCACTATAAAAATCCTCAAGCGACGTATATCGTCTCTGGTACTCAGTAGTGAGTTTGTGGTGACATATCCTACTAAATGGCATTTTTTTAAACTCCTGTGGTATTATTTCAATACGTCTGTACTATTCCTTTTAGAATATTGTATGATTTTGCTAGCTGGAAGGATATTATGTATTATATGACTAGTTCTTCTACAAACAGGCTGCCAGTACAGTACATGAAGCTCTCATTCAGAGTTAGGAAGCAGGCTATGTGCTCTCACCTGGGCAATACCCTACATAGAGTTCATCAATGTCATAATGTGTCTGTGTGGTTTGAGACTTTTTGTTTTCTCACTTATAAGACTTACAACATATCTGCACATTTGTGTGACCTGTTTCTAATACAAGGTGCTTTAAAAAATTGCACTGATTATTATTATAATCATTAGAATTATTTTTAACAGATGTTGTTACTGGTAGATTTTAGCCTTGATTCAGAGGGTAAAGTTTTACTGATTTCAGTGTATCTGTTGTAATGTTCTGCCTTAAACTGACTGTGACTAAAAGTTTTATTTCTACTGCAGCAAGATTTGGCACTGTATTAGAATATGCCATCTATCTATGCAGGTTACACATTTCTCATATTCAACAACAGCCACCTTTTCAAACATAGAAATGTTTTCATATCATAGTATTAAACCACACGCACTTCTTACTTGTTCTCAGGCATCAAACTCAGCTGGAGCATTACAGCAGAGCCACAAAGGACCAGCTTAGGTCTACCACATAACAGCTTACTTGAGCATTTTTTTTTCCACTCGATCATTTCCTGTTAAAGTGTAATTTTTTTCATTTAGAGTTTCTTGTGCATGCTCGTTCTTTGACATCTTCGGCATTGTCTTGTTTTTTTTTTGTTTGGTTTTATTTCGTCTACCTCATCCCTCAGATGACTATGTACTGCCCTATATTTCATCACCATGGTGGCACTGATGCTTCAAAAGTTTCCCATCATGTTTTGCCATCGCTGTTTCCCTGCTTGTAAATGTCAGGTTGATAATAACTGCTAATCTTAACTACAGAGCTACCTATGGCAGACAGCTTTGTCTTTACCGAAATATTTGCATGTTTTAATTTGCATGCTACTTTGACTACACCTAAACCTCTGTCATATGTTCAAAAGTGCATGAATGGGTCAGCCCAGGGGTGTGACAGAAACAGTTGGAGGAATTGCATTTTTACTGTTTCATAATCTTTATTAAGTCCATGCAGAGAAGGAGATTTGCTCCCCTTTCCTTCAGCCAGCCGGTTCTCACTCATAACTACCATGCAGGCTTGAAAGATTACTCCACAGTTGCAACTTTACTGATTAAAAGTGCCCTGTACCACGTACAGTATTAGCAAGAGGGTTACAAGTTGGCTGTGATTACTAGTGAGCATAGGATGTTGTTGTGGTTGTAGTGTCGAGAAGAGATTGAGAGATTTGAGCGTTTTACATAGTGCTATGTTGTGCATGTTATGAGTAGGATTATTCGTCTGCAGTGGGATATTTGGGCAATCTGGGGAATTGCTCAGTGATTTTATGTGTGTGTGTGTGTGTGTATGTGTGTGTGTCTGTCTGTGTGTGCGCGCGCGTGTGTATATGTGAGTGTGTGTGTGCGTGTGAGCGTGCGTGTGCATGCAAGTCTGTCAGTCTGTGCTTGTGTGTGTGCTTGCATGCACACTGTCATTGCAAGTGTCTGAAGCAGTGACCTTCTTGGCGGAGTGAGAATACACAAAACCACAAAATGCAGCCAAGCGCCATCTGACTTCTCCGTACTTATTTGTGTCATGCAAACCAGCACACAGTTCGTCAGTGCATGCACGTTTTGTACGTGTCCTTCAAAACCATCATTAACACCCACATCCTGACAGACGGTTACACTGCTTTTGGTTTAACTGTTCTTATACTGTAATGTTGATATTTTGAAGTTATTTGTTTTCAATTTGTAATGACTTAAAAAATCAATTAAAGTATGTCTTGCTAGCGCATACATTGAGCTTAATTTGGTAAGGCCCGGTAAGAAGGGATTTATTTATTTATGCTCATTGGGTTCCATAATGGTTCTTTATTACTAACTGGTTAGCAAATAAGATAAATGAAAACAGAAGCAGTTGGTTTCCTATATCCTTATCATGCTTTGTCTCTTGAATGATATTAGAATGACACAACATAAGCAGTGATGGGTTGATTCAAAAAGCAGGTACTCCAGCCAAAACAAACCAAGTCTCCTAATTACTTGCAATACTTCCAAGTTGTTGGCTATATGAAAATAACTTCCAATGTTGCAATCATGAAGTTGCACTACTGCTCAATTCAAAATATGTTAGGACACACAGTAACTCATTCTCCAGTGAGTTGTCATTAGAAATCATATAAGTTCTTGAATGATTCCTGTGTAAAGACCTTGTTTTGTATTTTTTTTCTATTTCAACTTCACACATTTCTCTATGGGCTGAGAAAAGTTCTGTGATCCTTGAGCTTAGGACATGCTTGCAAAACATGCTTGCAAAAAATGGTGGTCATGGTAAAAACACGTGTCTTTTTCCTGGTTCTCACAAAGCTGACATGTGAGGTTTTCAGATTAAAGGAAACAGTTAAAGGTGCATTTGCTTTTTACACCTGTGTTACTATGATTTACACATTTACCAGGTTGTGTTGCATAGGTACCGCTGTATAGACAGTCTGCTTTTACTCCAGAAAAAAAAGACAAACCCAGTTGTCAAACAGTTCTGAAGCAGTGCTTTATATAATCCAGTGATTGCAAACATGTAATGAAGTGAAGGAAAAAGATAGACATGCAAAAATGTTTCTTGCGCCAAACACTGGAACAAAGTAGGTGTATTACAGGTGAAATACCCCTTAAGCATCTGACAAATCATAATCATTGTTTGGTGTGTAATGTTATTTTAATGCATGAGTAACCCTTTTAACTTCTCAGAGGGCATCAAAGCTCTGTCTGCGTGTGCCTCCTCTGTAGTGTTTTCCTTGGGAGGTTTTGCTGCTCTTCCCTCTGCCCTGACACTATCGCACTCACTTCAGCTGCACAGGGCTGAAAGTGGGTCTTTGACTTGCCTGATAGCTTTTGACAGCTCACTCTCATCCCTGGTGGATCAATGGAGCTCAGCGCTCTTCATTAGAAACATCAATGTACCACACATTCCCACGGGCTCAGCAACAACCCACCAGCCTGGCCAGTGGGTTTATTTATTTATTTTTATTTATTTATTTATTTATTTATTTTTAATTTGAAACAATTATTGTTTTGAACGTTTGACATTTTCAAAATTCTAATTGTAGTTTGGTTGGAGAGTGGTGTAAGATTTCGATCAAACATGAATAGATTTTTATTTGAATCTCATTCAAACATCAGCTGTAATGATTATTATGTGAGTAAATGCAATAACGCCAAATGTCTGGGCAGTTAGGTCTCAAGTAAAGTAAATAATTAAAAAAATAATAATAATTTGAATACCTGTAAAAAAAATTATCTAACAACATATATAGTCTTAAAATCTTAAAATGTCTGCCATTGTGATTAGATAGTTTCACTTGATTCCAGTGCAGGTTCACTTAAAAAAAAACAACAAAAACACACAAACAAACAAACAAAAAAATGTAATTTTAAAATCTTGAAATAAGGCAGCTTATCACGTGATTGTATTGTTACATGGATGATGAACGGAAATTGTTTAAACCAGTTGATTTCAATTGCAAAGTGAGACTGTTTAATCCTATTGGCTGAAAAATAACATTTTAAGACTCAATACTAAATTGAATGACTTTGTATATAAATTTGCAGTGTATCTCACAAAATAAAGATTGCTATTCTGTAGCTAGGAGGTTGGTTGGCCACTGAGCTATAATAAAAAGTGTTTTATAGATCAGTGGTTGGTGCGTGTTTTTCTCCTTACATTACTGCACAGGCTAATTAACAGCGGGATGTATAGAATATTTTATCCAAAACTATTCCATATAAAGGCTCTAAATTGTCCCTTGAGCCATTCTGTGCCGCTTCGCTTAACTGGAAAGCAAAGCATAAACACTGGTGTGTCTGGTGCTGTTTATATTCAAATGGGGGAAATGAGAACTTGAATATTACGCAAGTTAACTGTCTCCAGTTTTCTGCAGAAGTTTGTTATGTGTCGATGCAGGCTACAGGGTTCATTGTAAACAGGAGTATTGCATCAGCAAAGGCTTGAAATGATGGCATATCCCACATATGAAATGTTATGTATAATAAGAAACATAGAAAAAATACTGGAGACACTGGAGATGGTTATTGGTCACAAAGGTTGTTGTCATGATGTTGGTAGCGAGGATGAACCAATGGCTGCTTTACTTTCATCATCCAGCGATGTGATTGGCTCAGTGAGAATTTACATAGCTAATCACTTTCACACTTTCCAATGAGGAAAGACGTCAGCCCACCTGTTTAGACACATACATGTTCACACACACACACACATACACACACACACACACACTCTCTCTCTCTTTCTCTCTCACACACACACACACACACACACACATTCACACAAGCAGCCAACCATCACACAGGGAAACACAGTGTGTGTTTCGGTGTCTCTCTCTGGTCTAGTCATCAATAATGCATGGCTTTGGGAGGATGAAAGGCTGTTTTGGCTTGAGGCATATGTCTCATACAGAGAGAGAGACATCAGCGCTAGTAGTTATGACTGTACATCCACGAACAAAGTGAGCGCTCTGTCACATGGCCGTCTTCGTAGAACTGGTCAACAGAGCAGAGTGGAGGACTGCTTTCAGGCTAAATGTTTGGAAATGAATATTAATATCGGGGACTTGTGTTTTCCTAAAGCGGTGGCTATCAAGCTTTTCAGCACAGCCACACATTAAGCTTGACACACACATTGAAATTGTGGAGTGTTAATTGTTAAAAGTCTGGTATAATCAAAGCTCAAGACTCCATTGTGTGTTCTTTTAATCCGATTCAGCTGTAGTTTAGAAGAAAACTAACCTAACACTTTTTTTGTTTGACATTGATTCGTGGAAAATTCCCAGGCAGATCTGTGTTTGTACCAAGATATTTCAACTATGAAGCCCTTACCTATGGTGTGAATAGATGATGCAGCACGGCACCTTGAAATATCACACAGTCTACGGTCTTTTTGCTTGAGCAGAAGATAGGAGTCGAAGTTGAGCCCACACACCCACTTGTTTTGATGAGAAACACGAGCCCGTCATGTAGGCAGCATGACACGTGTGAGCGGTCGTTTGGCTGAATACGAGCGGTCATTTGGCGGACACGTCTAATGAATCAGCGTTCCAGTTCATTTCCAGTGTCATGTCAACAGTGAACGACTTAGGTACCTGTTCTTTTTATTTATTTGTGCGTATTTTTCCTGGATTACAGTCATTGAAGAATGTGGCGTTCATGATTTTGTCATTTTCCTCTGAAACTTTTGCTTATAGACACTCATATGTAAATACAGTATAGTCAGTATAGTGTGTGTGTATATGTGTGTGTGTGTGTGTGTGTGTGTGTGTGTGTGTGTGTGTGTGTGTGTGTGTGAGTGTTTGCTGTGTGTACACGGGTGTGGAAGTGCCTTTGAAGTTCCTGATTCACTCTATACTCCTCTTCCCCATGTCTTGCCTCTCTTTGAAGAACATGTAGCCATGATTATTAAAGCCGCCCTCTTTCAACTTCAAACGTATGGAATGAATATGATATGATACGACACCAAACATCCCACCAACACCCTTCATTCCACTCCAGCCCTGCTGTGTGCTGGAGTTTGATAGACCCACGCTTCTTAAACAATCTCCCCGGGACCTAAATGACTAATTCAGCAGCTTGTCTTTGGGCTGAGGCATGCTTTCCACCTGAACTAGGGCCATTTTGAATGGTTTGCCCACAGCTCAAGGAACCAGGTTATAGGCTGTAATGTGTGTCCGGAGGAAAACATTAGAACTTCTCTTCACTCTGTACTTATTTTCCTGGTACCATGTGAGATCCTGCGAATCCTCAGTCTATTTTGTAAATGCTTCATCAATACTATATCTTTGTCTCATCTCCAGCCAAGTGAATATCTCACACCTCTAATGTATCAAATGGCCAATCAAAAGTTTTCCTACCGTTCATCGCCCTCCTCCATCCTCCTCCATGTGTTTTGAGCTGTAGAGTTAAAATAGCTAGAAAAAGTGTTCCTTTATCTATCATGCTAAGATATCTTAAGCATATCATCTAATGACCTTTCAACAATAGTAATTTAAATGCAAATTAGGGTGGGATATTGGCAAGTATACACAATACAATATGTATTGCAATACATATGCATGATATGATTTGTATCGTAATAAATTGCAATACTAAACCCAATTTATTGAAAATGTATAAATAGAGCTTAAAATACTATCTGCTGCATAATAAGATATACTACATATAATATGATAAATAGCACTCAATTTAATTCAACATCCCCATTCCAATTTATCACAACAGAATTAGCACAATGCACTTATTTAACACAGTACACTCAAAATGTAGATATCATGCCATCAAATGAATGAGGTACATAACCGGTACATGTTGGTAAAAGGAGCTACAGTATTGTGAAAAATAATATTGCTATACCCAGCTGTATCAGTTTTATTTATTTATTTGTTTTTTGCAGCTGTAATGCAAATGCCGTTCTCTTGTAGTTGGTGGTGAAGCACCACACATTCACATTCCTAGTGACAATTTTATCTCCTGTGAAGAGGATTTTATATCAAAACCCAGCCAGGTGTATCCTTGCTATGTTTATAATAATTAGACAGAAAAACAAAGCCTGGATATAGATGAGTGTAACGTTGTTTACTCTGATTCCTGTATCCACTCTGTTCTGTGTTGGATCTCCAATGGCTCTGTGAAGCAGGCCGCTCTGTGTGTGGATCGATGGGTCAATCAATGAACTAGGCTGCTCGTTACTTTGGTTTAGCCAACAAAAAAAAGACGTCTAGCTCTTTCTCACTCTGTCTCTCCCACTCTCTCTGTCTCTGTTTCTGTTTGTCTCTCTCTCTCTCTGAAGGCTGGTTGGGGGAGGGAAGGAAGGTGGGGTCAATAGGGGTTCAGTGAGTAAAGTAAAGCCAGGATCATGCAAGTGCATAGGATTAAGTGCTTGTATGTGTGTGTGTGTGTGTGTGTGTGTGTGTGTGTGTATGTGTGTGTGTGTGTAGAGAGACTGAGATTGTTTTGTGTTTCTCTGCAGGGTGAGCTGCAAGCTTATTTTGCCTCTGCTCCTCCCCAGTTGTTCCCTAATCATATACCAAAGACTCTGGCCCTTTTCATCCGGTTCAAAGGGTGATTGTTTAAATACCTCCTAATGGTTTTCTCATCTTGATTTTTTTTTTTTTTTTTTTTTTTTTTTGTAATTATTTT
>OMKZ01054961.1:8532-22144 GCA_900302535.1 Neoniphon sammara | reverse complement strand
TTTTTTTTTTTTTTTTTTTTTTAAGATTCAACGGCTGGGTTACACGTACGCGGCCGACGGCAGAGTGAGCCGGTGACCTCGTGTGACGCCCAAGAGCTGACATAGAGACTCACTTCAGGGCCATGGTGAGTCGCTTTCTCTCACATTCACTGTCTCTCGCATGCATGCACAAAATGTATACTCGCCATTTCCTCCAGCTCGGACGGACGTGCACGCACACGCACTGTCTGAGTTTGAGCGAAACCACTCAGGCACAAGCAAACACACCCATCTCTCTCACACACTCATGCCCTCTCTCTCTCTCTCTCTTTAAGGCATGGTCTGTTCTTGTTTTTCTTCCATTTTCCTTCATATGCTTCTCTCTTTTGCTCCCTCTCCTTCCATATTCACCCTCCAACCCCTCCCCTTTGTGTTGTTGATGCCAGGCCATAAGCCGCGTGCCCTCAGCCCCTGGCACAGACTGGCTTTGCCTCTCAACAGTCCCGACATGGTGCCTGTGTCTCTGTCTCTGACACCATATGGGCCTCTCTGTATGTCTGGGTGTGTGACGCCAGAGCCCTCTCTCAATGCCATCTGACCTGCAAATAGAAACACACTCTGGCCTCTTTTTTTCCCTTTTACTGCATCATAATTTTGTCATTCAGGATGCATCTAGATTCACTTTTATTTCCAGTCCATCGTTACAGCCACAGATAAAATGGACTGTTTTATTGTTCAATGTTAAAATAAAGACCCTTGTTTATCAATACTGCATGGAACTTTTCTATTAATTCTCTCTTACGAAACATATTTAAAATGTTTGTACATACACAATCTGCCTTGATAAATACCACACTTTATAAACCACCATTGGGCTTGTGTACACCCACTCATTAACATTTAGATATACCCTCATTCAACCACGTATACAGTAGTGACAAACTTCCCTTTAATGGTGTGGAAAATGTCACTCATGTCACCCCCATGATGAACATGACCCAGACAAAGAATTTAACAAGCAAGTGAAAAAAACAGAGCTTTAGCAGCAGGTGTGAGCTGCTGCAACTGCTGATTGCTCTGGAAAAAAAAATGAAGACATTTGACAAAAAAAAAAGGAATTACAGTTGACAAGAGCGACGTTGATGCAGGCAGTGTGAGACCAGCCTGTCAAATGTGGACCAGCCACTTTGTCCCGTAGTGATCATCACTGAATATCATTTGAGTTTCTCATCAAATTTCTCATCAGCACATCAAAATCTCGCAAAAGCTACACTAATCAGTAAGCCGTCCGCAGCTCCTCCCCGAAGGCAAAGTTAGGAGCCAAGGTCCAATGAAACAGGCCTTGGAAAACAAAATCTTCTGAGTAGCGTTTTGATGCTCTCAGATATGAAGTTGGTGGGCTCTGTCAGACAGGCAGAATGCACCAAATCCTCCATCAAAGAAACATAAGCCTTTTTTTACACACACCACAATCTATGTTGCCTTTTATGATTGCCTGTACTTTTTAATATCAACACCCACACTAACATTTAAAATGATTTAGTCATTTTAAGTCATTATGCTTAAATAGTAGATAAACCTGGACAATATGCACAGTCCTGAATGTTTATTAGTGGTATAACATGCTTGTCTATTCTCTGCTACTGTAACCTCAGCATCTTTATATTACATTTGAAAAAGCCTGTTTCTTTGATTGTCTGTTCTTGTCCTTGGTGGTATTTTTTATTTATTTTCCCTTAACAGCCACTTGGTGCTGTGTGTAAGCTTGACCAGAGCTGTTCTTAAATTCATGCACCGTCTCAAGGACAAGTCACTTATTGCAAAGAAACTGCTGTACGCCTGCTACACACACATATTTGTACGTATGCAGTGTTGATAAATGTTTTTTTGGTTTTTATTTTGTATTGCAATCTGTTGTGGTTGCTTGATTTTAAGCACTAAAAGCAGACTGAAGACTTAAGTTCAAATAGCCAATAAGATTAGAATCATGGAGTGACTGTTGGGTGTTTGACTGAGTGCCTAAAACTCTGAATAATACAATCAGGGATTCATGTATCCCCACTACAATAAGATGGCCCAATTTGCACATGACATTATAAAGCCTCCCTTGCCTGTGTAAGAAATTTACACTTGGCACTGATAGGTGAATTGAATTGAATTGTTACGGACAAGCCTGGAATACCTGGGTCCCATTCCTCTTTGTAGATTTATTCAGTTTTCAAATAGGCTATTGTTATGAGTGGAGAAGAGGCACAAAAAGGGAAGGCAGGTGTGCAGAAGCATTTGAAGAGGCACCTCAGGTTTTCTGTCTGTCCAGGGAGCAGAGAGAGTTTGGACAGGTTATATGAATAGGCATCATGTCGTTGCCCTTTCTTTAGGCCTAAGATGGGTTGGCAACAAGTGTAACACTGCCCTGCATAACAGGCCAAGCTGTGGGATTGTGGAGCTAAAAACAACTAAATAATTGTGTTCTAAAGCTTAGGTTGGTATTACTCAGCGGTCACAGTGCTGTGCAGTGGTCAGCTGAGGCGCCGGGGCAGCTCAGCATCACTTACTTGAAGTGCTGGTGCCTGCAGCAAAACAGACTCCATTGGTTATTAACACCAATTAAACAAACGAAGACATTATACAACAGAAGGTCATTCACACTGAACTGTGCAGGAGTGCAAAAATAAAAATATCAAAAAATCAAAGGGCAAGATGGAAAGGATATGAACCTGTGAGTGTTATGAGTGTTTGATGCTTCATGTGCGTATGTGGTTTCCTGTTTGCTTGCTTTGTATTTCGGAGTACTTCAGCACCCAGAACTGCTGACGTTGATTAGCATTAGAGGCATCAAAATTATAATGTTCCTTCAGCTCATCAGCATGATGAATCAGTGTGTAGGAACAGTGTCATACACAGTATAGTGTCAATGGTCTGTAATAGATATAGAGGCACAGTTTGTCTGAAATGCACACAAATGCTTATATCCTAATAGTTTGTACATGTGAAATGAGGATATATCTTTTTAAACACTCAAATCTGCTGGTCAGTTTACCAGTTCTACCTGGGTGGATGAAATGTTGTTTGTGTTAATGTCATCTGATAGAGCAGAAACCAGTTGTGCACGCATCCACCCATGTGCCATGTGAGCGAAAGACCCAGACCAGATGTTGATCTACTCCGCTGTATCAATACCCGGTGTGTAGCTGCACTTATCCTGATTCATTAGACTATATTTTGATTAAGTCCCCTGGAAATATCCCTGCGTGCCTTGCAGTCAACTGCCTGGCTGTGTGAGCCGGGCAGCCGTGCATCCGCCCATATGCTGGTACTGAGGGGTTTTACTGTAATTCTCTCTCGGCATGGGGGTCACAGATTCATTCCTGTGCTTTAATAACAGTAGGATTATCAAGGTTGAGCTGCCTAACCCTTCCCTCCCCTCCATTTCCTTCACACACAGCTCACAGCTCTGTCCCGCTCAATCCATTCCTCCATCTCTATGTCTCTCTTTCTTATTTTCTATCGACTTGCTCAGGTCAGTATCCTGGGCATTCAGCCTTTTCTTCTTTCTCTTTCTCTTGTCTGTCTATCTATCTAATCTATCTTGTTCTTCTTTGTCTCTGCCTTGCCCCGCACCCATCCTTCTCTATCCCAGGCCAACCAGGGTTAATGGTCCTCCAGCTACTACATCCACAGTAATAACATGCATTTGTCTATTAATTCTCTCTGGGGTCTTTCTCATTGACTGCCTCTCTTTGCCTCACCCAGGCTGCGATGGGTTGGGCATGGCTTTGACTGAAGCGCTGTTGCTATGTGCCTAGGGATGTTTCTCTGTGTATGTGTGTGTGTGTGTGTTTATGGTGTGCATGTGTGGGTGGGGTGGGGGGCATGTATGTGTGCGCAGTGAGGCTGTATCGCTATGTGTCTGGCAGAAAGTTAGATGTTCTCTTATGTAAGCGGGTCTTGGCTGGGTAGAGCAGGGGTTTAGCTTGGGGATGCTGGCTCAGGTGGAGAGACAGAGACAGATGCTATTTTGGGTATATTACGCTCCTTACATCCTCCAAACGCATGAGTTATTCACATACACGTGTCTCTTCGTTCTGCCAGAATCAAAGGACAATAGAAGAATGATGTACTCGGGGTTGGGAAGATCTGCTGCGACATTCCATCCTCATCCAAAAGCATATTCATGTCGCTCAATTATATAAAAATCTGAAGTGGAAGAAAAAAAGTGTTCTTCATTTGGAGATATTGGCAATAGCAGTCAGTTACATCCATCAAATTAGACAAAGGTCATTTAATCTCAATGAAATGTCGCATTGCGTAAGGCACCCTGTTTGTCCCTTTTAGAAACTGGCACAAACTGGACTTCTTTTCCGGTTTTAGGACAGAAAGGGCTTGAAATGAGGTAATAGTGTGCACAAGGAAGGGGCAAGGAAACACAACAGATTAATGATGTCCAAAGCTAAGCGGCTGGCATCACTTATTGCCAGAGCTTATTTTGAGCTTTGTTTGACAATTGCTGTGTAATTGCAATTCAGAGATTTTATTGCTTTTGAGGAAGAGGTGACTTTAGTACCTTTTCAGGTAGCCTTTTGTTTATAGTGTTTTGTGTGCTTAATCTGTCATAGACAGATGCTAACAGTCCTTTGATTTTAGCGTTCAACAATAACTGCTTTTGTTGGTTAAATTTGACAAACCAATCCACACAAGAAATCTCCCCATCCGGAATTTAGCACCATTATAAGATTCTTATGTGCAGGGATTTTGTTCGTTGTTTGCTATTAAAGATTTCATGAATGTTGGAGAGGTGTGAAACAATTGAGATCCTTTTTTCTCATGTCATCATACGGGTAGGTGATTTTTATCAGGATTAACCCAGATTTCCATTTTTAGACTTAAATGGATTCATGTTCTCTCCCCCTAAAGCTGCACACAGTCAGGTACCATTATGTCACTGTTCTCTGACACCTGCCTTCTCTCTTCACTTCATCTAAATATTTCCATAACCTCTCGTTATATGTGGGCAATATAACCAAATATTGTGTTCTCTCTCTCTCTCTTTCTCTCTCTCATATTAAACACCTGTCTGTTTTTCTCTGTGTGTGTTTCAGAGCATGGCACTGGCCCGGCTCCAGTCCCAAGTGCCCTGTGCCAACAAGACCAGTATCACCAGCATTGACCAACCGGGCGCTTCCAGCAAAAGTTGTTGAACAGGACCGTGCTAGGAGCCATGCTGTCTGGTAGTTGGCGGCGCTCTGTGGGGCACCAGCAGTCGGCCGCAGTGCCTGTCATGGCCAGCATGGGGACCACAGTTTGTGGGGTGCCCAGCGGTACGGTGGTCCTCGAGGCGCAGTATGACTACAACTACAGAGGTGCTGACGGAAGGCAGGTCTGCATACGGGAGGGCGAGCGCTTCATTCTCCTGAAGAAGACCAACTCTGACTGGTGGCAGGTGAAAAAAACACTCCTTATTTTTTGATTCTCCTCTTTTTAACCAAGTGGATTTTAATAGGAAGAGCATTTTCAAATGCATTCATCCTTTCACAGGTGAGGAGGATCGGGGCAGCGAGTAAAACCAAGCCGTTGTACGTACCTGCCACATATGTGACAGAGGTGCCCATTGCGCCCTTGCCCTCACCACAGCGCCTGGTCATGTCTGCCTCGCTGAACTCCAACCTCAGGATACTGCCGAGGGTGTCACTCACTCCCAGCCCGACACAACCTGCCCGACATGAACAGCACCAAGGTAAAGCATGAGTGTGGAAGCAAGAAAGAGAGCGAGACAGAGAGAGAGAGAGAAAGAGAGAGAGAGAGAGAGGTTTTTTATGTGCAGTGTTTTGTTTGAGCTTTGCATGATATAGTGAAAACACTCATATTTCTTTATTGATGTGTGTCTGGAATATGAAGAAAAACGTGAATAAATGATCTGTGTAGGTTGAAGGTTGTATATTCCTAAATTCCAAATTTTCCCTTTTCCACAGTGAATAAACCCTTCTGCCGCTCTATGGAAAACCTCAACTCCAACAGTGCCTTTCGAGGGCTGGACCACAGCGTCAGTTTAGGTGGTGGCCGCTTTCCCACCCTGCCCCTCTCTGGATCCACCTGCACTCCCAACTCTCTCACCTCCCCCTCAGGCCACCTTATGGTCCCTGGGTCTCCTGCGGCCTCCGTGGCCCCAACAGCACCGTCAATCCCCAGGGTGCTCCCCACTATCACCCGAAGTCAGAGCTCCAGTAACCTGCCTGAGAACCTTCCTGAAAACCCCTATGATGAGGTGGGTGGTAGGGTCGGGGGACGCATCAGCCACAGGGTCCCCAAGAAGTCTTGCAGCCAGTGGGACATGGCGGAGGCTTCTCGCAGGAACAACCATCTGCAGGTAAGAAGTAGGGCTTAACAGAACCCAGATAAACCCAGAGCTGTTTTTTTAGTCTTTTTTTTTATTCTTTTAGTTCAGTTCATTCACCAAATAACTGCACCGAGACTGTCCCAGGAAATGGGTCCCAGTTGTCTTCCAGGTGAACTGTGATATGGTTTATTAGGAGTGAGAGTGTAATTGATGTTGGTTTAATGGGTATAAGGAGGTAGAAGTTGACAGCTGCTAGTCAGCAGTTACTCATGTTTGGAAAGCTGACTATAGCAAAATGAACTCAGAGCAAACGGCAGTTTTGACTGATGCTCGTTCCGCATGAGATGACAGGTTCGCAAAACTCTGTCCAAAAATCAGTGAGTGTGTAAGTGAGTGTGAGTCTGTGTGAACTTTGTTAACAAGCTGAAGTTTGTTTCTAATTAGGCAGTGTGAACCTAAATGAGCCAAATGCAACAAAAGAAACATTTCCACTGTGGTTCCTACCAAAGAAAGAAGAATTATAGGTGTTATCTTACAATAAACAGTTGTTATTTTTTAGACCTATAGGCTATCAAGCCATCAAATTTTATTTATACAGCACATTGTGTACATTAAAAGGCAAGGAAATTCACTGTACATGGGAAAAGAAAGAGAGAAAAATAAAGCGGTTTCGCCATGTTTATGTTTTTGTGTTAGGAAGAACCAGAGCAATAGAATCAGTAGACCTGAGAGCTTTACTTGCCACGTATTTGGTTATTAATGTAGTCTGGTGCCAGGCCATGGAATGATTTTGAAATCACTAAAAGAATCTTAAAAGCAATTTCAAATCTAACCAGTAACTCTTGGACCGGCATTCTGTATCAATTGTAGCTGCTCTATTATTTTTCGAAGGCCAGAAAATTATCCACTGCAATAGACCACTCTGCTTGCAATAAATGTATGGGCAAATTTTTTTCTGTATCAGAGAGAGAACAAAAATGGTCAAAACCTGTGGCTCAAAACTTAAACAACAATCAAGGACAACAGTCAAATTGCTAGCCTAAGATTATGATAATGAGGCTAGATACAAAATAATTTTCTCACGCTACACCTTTGCTCCAATCACTAATGCCTCTGTTTTAATTTTGGTTTAGTTGAGGACAATTGTGTATCATCCAAGCACTGATATCTAAAATGGATTTAATGTGTCTGATAGGGTTAGATTGTCTGGCATACCCAAGATGTAAATTTAGGTATCATCAGCATAGAAGTGGAAGTCAGTATCATGCTTGTGGATAATTGCTCCCAGAGGTAGCATGTATACACAAAGTACTATGGGGCTCAGGACAGAGCCTTGCTGCAAACCAGATGTAACTTTGACTCTTTGTGATGAAGATTGCCTAAGAAACAAAAGAAGTCCAATTTGTTGGAGATCACCTAAACCAATCTAAGACTTTGTCAGAGAGATCTACCTGCAGAGAGATTTTCCAGCTTGTCGAGGAGGGTGTTGTGTTCCACTGTTTCAAAGGCAGCAGTTAGGTCAGTTAGATCTCTGTTTCCATTGAAGCTCATTCTGAGATCATGTACTACTTTCATTAGGGCTGTTTGGAACCTCTCAAAAAGGTTATTGTTTAAATAATCAGTTGATTCTTGGTAGACCACCCTCTTAAGACATTTACTGAGGAAATAATTGCTGAGGTTAACTGACTCCACTCTTAACTCCTGCCTGTTGATCAAGCTTTAGAACTAATCAAAGGAATAGTAATTTTGGATGACATTTATTTCAATGGAAAACATAATAAGGCCTAGCGAGCTTTGTTCGGCTCTTAATACGCTATTGAGTGATACAGCTATGGTAGCCTGGGTTGCACTTGACTTTAATAATCCCCCCAGAGCAGCAATCAAGTTAGCATTGCCATGACGTCAGAGAATCCCCGTAACACGTCAGAAGATGTTACACAAGTCACTGTTTTTCAGAGGAATAAGCTAGGTTATTTGTCTCAGCTAAGTTAGATTAGATGCCCACAGCCACAGTACCCAAGCAAGTCTTTTAAAAGGATTTTAGTGCCATTGTACCAGCAATGCCATGATCTAAGATAGCTGTGATCTCAGTGGACATGACAGTTCTCTTTTTCTTTCTCTCTCATTGTCTCTCACTCTCCCTCCCTCTCTCTCTCTCTCAATTTGATCAGTGAGTGTCAGCCCTTCATCGAGGCCTGCCACACTGATTTGCAGTACAGTTGTGACTTCTCATGTGGACACTTTGTGTTGACGTCAATTCAGTGAAGTAGAATTTCACTTCAGTTTAACCCTTAGCCAAATAACTGGCTACTAGAAGTGACATAAAATTTTGTTAAGGCGGCATTTAATTAGATGTTTGAACTGCTCAGTTTCATGAGATGGTGCTTTTGTCTCCAGTGTTTACTGGAAAACCCAAATTACATGGCTAAATATGCTAGCTACCCAGCCAGATGATGCCTCCAGCTAGTGCTAGATAGCTGTTTGCTTATTGTCTTCACCATCCTCTAATATCACGCTCAGCTGGTTTAAGCTGGTTGTGCAGTCTTTGAAATGCTACTGGCAGTAGTCTTTGCATAGTTTTTCGCTTTACTGGTGATTAGATGATGTAAATGGATGTAGATTTGTGGATGTGGGGTTCATGTCACCACCACAGGCTGGGTCATGACACATAAGTTTGTCAGTGACTTGTATCAGCAACATATTTATTGATGTGCTATAGCCAAAATGAAGCGTTTAAAATTTGAATTTACAAGAGCCTTTTATAAACAAATTTGATTTTACTAATTCCAAAAGTACTGTAATGTGGGTGTTTTGAAATATAAAAACAAAAGTATCTTGATATAAATTACATCTTGAGTGAGAAACATATAGTACTTGAAGAAACACATTGACCCACAAATACCCCCCACCCATGCACACACACACACTTCTCACACAGAAAGACCACATTTTCCTTTCAGACATGTGATGGGGTGAGCTACAGGAGGTCCATATACACCATGATAGTATTTGGTGTTTATTATTGTTTTCTTTTCTCTGGACCCAATTATTTTAATTTAATTGGGGAAGGTTGTCTAACAGTTAAACTTACCTTTTTTGGCTATATTAAATCTGATATTAAACTTAAGCTTACTCTGTATTTTTCAGCCTTCTTTGCATTGTAGGGTCTTGGGATTGTTATGATAGCAAAGAACAGCCAATAATATCATAACAGATTAGACTGTCCCGGTCAAAGACTCCAGAATTTATTTTGGGAAGATTTTCCTGTTCCTGTGATTTATCAGTAGCATTTAAACTGATGATTGGCATCAAATGGAGAAACAGGTGTAGCCCAGCACAGTTCAAACCCCCATGACACCATACTGTCCTGGCCCATCTATCTTGCTGAAGTGTCCATGAGCAAGACACTGTACCCCCACCGGTATCTGAGACTGTTATGTAACTAAGCCTGTCTTCTGATTTCTGAGTGACAAGATGAATTTCTCCTTTTGGGATCAGTGAACCAGAAAAATACATGTCTGTGCTTATTCATTAATGTTTATAACACTGATTTCCATTCAAAAAGATTTACCAACGCTCTGTTATTTGTGCCACTTAGTATTCTCCCAAATCATTATTTGTGTGGTTCCTTAGATTTATCATCTTGTTGCTGATTGAGGTGATGTGTTGAATGGACTTCTGTTTCTGTCTCATGTTACAAATATTCTGAGTCAGCCATGACCTTGGTAAGCTCCACTTGATACGTGTTTTGAGTTACACTGATGTGTAGGTAACAAAATGCAACAGGGGCCTTCAGGTAAACATGACTTCCAAACCCATACTGCCCCCTGGAGTACACTATGTTCGCATCCCTTCTCACTATCCCTCACATACACACACACACACACACACACACACACACACACACATTCCTTCAATCATTATTTGAAATGAGTATGTGTTATGTAACAGGGATCAACCAGCGAGCCAGTCAGCCAGTGAATTATGTCTCAGCTATATTTCATGGAAAGATGATCTTCCATACATACCCTTTCACTTTATTTCATTGGATTTGTATCTCTCCCCTTCTGTAGCTGTTGATTTAGTCCTCTCAATCCGGTTGGGCACATGCATTTCTATAAGCTGTGGCTTAATCCAGCCTCTCACAGACTGTTCTATAGTTGGGAGGTGGTGGATTTTTCATTGTTTCCTTCATTGGCTTTCTGGTTTATGCAGAGTTTGAGAGCTTCTCCTTTTCTCTGGCTGTGTGACCGGTTTTGTTAAAGCCACATGCTCTGCTATTTGTTGTACCTCTTTTGTGCCTCGTACTGCTATATGTACATTCATGTGCACATTCACATAATCATGTATTTTTACATGTATTCTTTAGAGTGCATACAGTTACAACTGCACAAACACGTACTAATGCACACTTATACTGATGGTTACTCACTGTATACTGGCTGTATGCATGCACTGTGCAACATAAACATACATACACATTTTTTCCTGATTGTTAGGATATTGTCAGTGTGATAATACTTAAGTCCAAGCAATACAATGTTTTTTTCTCCTCTATAAAAAGTGGTGAGTTGCACTGTTGTCTTTATGATATGTGTTGTGCGGAGCATTCAAGTCTCCCCATTTTTCCCTCTCTACCTATCAAGGTCCCAACAGAGTCTTATCTGTCCCAGCTGACCTGGCAGGACTCTCCCCTTTACACGGACACCCAGTCGGCGAAGCGACAGTCGCAGCTGGAGCCGCCGAGCCCTGCCCTGGGACAGCAGGCTCTTCAGATCATGGACCTGTGGGAGCAGTACTCAGACCCAACCACAGGGAGGTTATACTACATCAACAGCATCACCAAGGAGAGGTCCTGGAAACCCCCTCGCCGATCCCGGAATCGCACCTCCAGCAACGTAAAGTGCCTAATCTTGACCCTAACACAGCAGGGGTTTGTTTACTGGCTGTTACCCTTCCTGAATAAACATTTTTGCTCCATCCCAAATGCTTAGGAATTTTAAAAGATAGGCATTTTAGGGGGCTGGATGAAAGTTTTCTTCAAAGTAGCATGCAAAAGAAGAGTCAAAACTGCAGAATGAAAGAGTCTGCTCATTTATATGCTCCCACGGTGTGACTATATCAACAGTAAAAGCGACCTTTCCAGCCAAAGCACTTCATAAGACCTCAAGGAGAGCAGCCTGGCTTGCATATTTTGTCTTTACTTAGAAATGGGGTAATTTAGAGGGGGATACAGACGTAGTGATCAAAGGCCAAAGTTTTCCACAGCTGGTAGTTGAAACCCAGCCCACCTGGGGATATTCATACCTGAGTTTGAGTGTCAGTTACTCTTTCTCACCCCTGGCATACTGCTGATGTGTGCATCATTTGGAGAATTGGGGTGCTGTCGGCCAATACTGCACTGTTCCTGGCCTAAACTAATGATATGGACAGAGAGCTTATTTTTGGAGTTATAAAACATCTAATTAAATCTTTATGGCAGCTCTTTGCATATAATTAGCAGTGATAATAGCAGCTGATAATTTATCTAAAAAGTTATGGTTCAGAAAATATACTTGTGAACTGATTCCTTGCTGTTAAACTTTTCCTGTTTCACAATCCGTGCTTTCCTGTTTCTCCGACAGGCCAGTGCTGCACAGCCCCAAACGTTACCCAGGGAAACCAGCCATCTGTCGCTACCACTTCCTGATGCTGGCTCTGCAACTAAGCACAGGGTATGACCCAAATATGTTTTTATACTACTTTTAAAGAGTAGGTAGCTCATTGGTAGCTTCGCCGCCTATCATGTTTGCATTCAGAGGATTTGTGAATTCTCAGCATGAGACTAAGAATCACTTTGACTGTAATAGTGGTCAGAGCGATACCAGTTACACTTGCAGAGGGATGACAACTGTACTCTTGCCATCTTACTAATGACTGAGTGCAAAAAGTTTACAGCCTTTCTCGGGGTGTTGTCAAAAGGCCTTCTGGGAATCGCTGGAAATCACAAACTGATGTAGAAGTATACAAGGCAAGCTGAGGGAAAGAGAGTGCACCAAAAAGTAAAAAAATCAAAACTTCATCGCAAAATAATGTTTGACCTCACAGACTGATGATACACTGTAAAATACTGTTGAAGTATCTGGGGGTAGAATTTCTTTTAACACTTGGACTCAGATAGAGATACTAAATTTTCCCCTTAAGTAGCACAAAAGAAAAAAAATGCCGTAGTGCATGAAAATATCACTTAGATATTTTCTTCATTAATCTCTAACAACCTTACACTGAGTCAATTATTCAAATATAAAGGATCATTTTTACTGTATGATTGTACTATTATATCACATTGTGGATATCTTGAACATTATCTTTTACACATCTCCATGTAATTCAGCATGACATATTTGGTATCGTTGCACCTTGGGATCTTGACTAGAATTTGAAATGAGGTTCGGTTGGTTTAAGCAATGCTTTGCTGTGCAGCATGTGTTTATAATAGTTGACCCACCTGTGCGGCTGAGGCGAGAGTGGATCTGTACTGTTCAGGTGTGTTATATCTTGCTGTGTAGGCTTGTGTTATTAGAAAAACACCATTCAGACCTGCATTTTTCATCTCAGGGGGAGAACAAGTTTTTTTTACCTTCCACCAAGTTGCCAGCACCATACAAGCTTCATTTCACTGGGCTGCCCCTTTTGAGTCCTTGTGGTCTGCAGAAAAGGAACAGACATAGTTATAAATTTGCTGTTAATGGATTTTATTACCATTTATTGTATTATTTTTTACTTACACATTGCTAGCTCAGCATTTAAAGTAAAATAGCCAATATTTGGTTTCCAAGCACTTTGGCATGAAGGTTTTGCATTTGTCTCGATGTTGATCTGTTTATACCTGACACTGTGTGCCATATCAGAAACAAATTCATTATGTGGAGTCATAGTTTTCCTGTATTGAGGGAATGTTTAATGTATTAGGAAAAGGTCTTGTTGAGAACTGTCAAGGAGCTTTTATCTTCTATTCTTACTCATCCTGTTCTGCCCCATGTTGTAAATAATTCAGACTATTAAATAATAATTCTTATGTAATAATTTTTAGAGTAAGCAGCTGTGCAGCATACACAGAACTTGTTTTTTTGGCACGCCTGCATAGACAAACATGGGCAAACAGACGAGACACACACACACACACACACACACACACACACCATGCCTCCCATGTCATGTATAGGCCTGTCCTGGCTATGTGTGTGTGTGTGTGTGTGTGTGTGTGCGTGTGCTGGCTAACAGATCAGAGAGCTGGAAACATTACAGTGTTCTCTCTCG
>OMKZ01054960.1:4824-15190 GCA_900302535.1 Neoniphon sammara | reverse complement strand
TGTGTGTGTGTGTGTGTGAATGAGATATTGATTTAACATTTGGACGTCCTGGGAGTTTCTCGCCCATTGAGAGGCAGGAGAGTGAAAAATTTTAACTGCATTGCAGCTCAATGACCTTTCTGATGTCTGTCTCAATTAAGGGGTGTGTGTGTGTGTGTGTGTGTGTATGTGTGTGTGTGTGTGTGTGTGTGTGTGTGTGTGTGTGTGTGTGTGTAAATAGGCACTATAATATGTTTGTATGTGCATTCATGCATGCATGGTTCTGTGTGTGTAGTTGTGTGAATGCGCACATATGTTTGTTAATGCATATGAGTGTGTGCACGTCTTTTTGGTGTGTGTGTGTGTGTGTGTGTATGAGAGTGTGTGTGGTTACGCTATGAGAGTACAGTGTTGCAATGTGTTTGGTGTAACAAAACCTCTCTCTCTCAATTCAATTCAATTCAATTCAATTCAATAAAGCTTTATTGGCATGATGTTTGCATAAAAAAACATGTTGCCATCTCTCTCTCTCTCTCTCTCTCTCTCTCTCTCTCTCTCTCTTCATTATATTTCATGTATTAAAGCTTCACTCAGATTGTACAGTAAAATATTAAAGCTGCTCTGTCCAGATTTTGCTGTAAATTTGCACTCATCCTCTCAGTGTAAACAGGAAGTGATGCGGCAGCAGAGATGCTCACTGATTGGCTGTGGACTCTCCGTTTGTGCAAATTAAAATTACTTTCACTTTGGTAACTGGTGGGAAATCTTCCCCTAACAGGAAGTGACCGATCCAAAACAGGAAGTGACCGATCCAAACTGAACACTGAAATATAAAAACATTTCGTAAACAGCAGGAAGACAGAATCCTGGACTCTCCAACACTGGATGAACCTCCTCCAAAAAAAAAAATAATAATAATAACACAAAGGCACAAGGCATTATGGGTAAATTATGGGTGCCTCTCGTGTACCCTTTCAGCAAGATATCACAACTTTACCATCTGTAATCTGTTAGTGGAATAACAATGTTTATTATAGATCATATCTATCCCCAGTTCTTGTTGAGATGATAAATGTCTTGTCAAGTCTGTCCCAGTTCTGCTCGGAAAGTCTCTGTGGAAGTGCAGACCTCAGGTCCGCACTTGAAGTCCACACTTCTTCTACGTCACTAAAGTGCGCACTTTGAGGAGACAAGGCTGTAGTGTGTTCTTAACTGGTATGAACACCACTGAAGAAGAGACAGACAAGTCCAACATGTTAGAGGAAGTGACAGGAAGTCGAGTCTGTCCAGTTAACAAGCTGCTGCCGAGTCATGTGACTTTTGTTTACAAAGTCCCTGCTTGGCTTCTGATTGGTCAGTGTGAACCATAATGAACCAAGCATTTTCTATGATGTTTGCAATTGTTTTGAATGTATGTCTGTCATGTCGTCCCTGCATGCTGCTCACTGTTGGACTGAGTTGATGTGTGTGTAGTTTGTTGTTTTTATGGTACTCCTATGATAAACTGACATCGTCCACCCGTCTGTCTGTCTGTCAGATTAACAGCCAGGTTCTGTATGGGCGGAGCCACCAAAACGCCTCGGCCATCATTAAGAGCGCCGCCTCCAAGGTGAAGATCATTCTGCTGAGGTAAGACTGCAATGCATGTTGGGAAAATTTATGCCAAGCACCAATCAGATGCCAGGTAGTTCCTCTGTAGTCTAATCAGCCTGCATCTGGAGCCGATTCTGTCTGATAGCATTATCTGGAATAATACAAGTTTACTAGTTGTCATGTTAATGTCAGCTGTGAGCTTGTTGTTGTTTTCGCTTTGCGTTCTTCGTGGCGAGGGTCGAAATCGCCCAGGAGGAAAATGACCATGAAGCAGGTTATCCTGCGGTTAGTGCCTAAAAAGAGAGCAGGGAGTGGCAGGACGTCCTGACTGAAGCGTCAGGGCAGCCAGTGAGCGAGCAGGACTCCTGACCAATGAACAAGCTGGGGGCGGGGCTTCAGTTTGGCGACCAGGCCAGTCGCTCAGAGCTGCTCGTACGTGAAGCACTTTCTGGAAGTTGTTTATTCAGCAGTTTTTAAGTGAAAGTCCATCAGAGGAGGTCATGTGGGTGAGAAACCCGATAATTGAGAAGTGCGTGTGTGTGATGATATAAGATAACATGACCTGGTTACTCTCAATAATCGGGTTTCTTGTGTTCATGTAAACGTGCTGCATGAAATGATACAGAACATACAGTTTTTGGGTGAAGTATTCCTTTAATACGCCTCTCTTTATTTATCATTATTATTTTCCCATTCACATAATAAAATGAATGGCAGCGTCCGCCATCAGGAAATTGGATTACGGTGAATCTTGATGCTGGAAGTGATGTGGCAGGCCAGCTGATTTTAAAGGGTGCGTTCACTCAAAACCTGACACCCGGTGGCTGCGCCGGCACACAGTAAACTGAGATCGTGTGGAGAGAGACCACTGAACAGCCGGCGCCGGTGACGTCTGCGTGTTTTGGCGTCCAGCGTCAAGACAGAAACCGACCTGGCTGTTTCTGCTTCCGCTTCATCTGCTCCAACAGCTTTCCAACAGCAGGCGCGGGAGACTTGGCAGGGACTCGTTTTGGGAGGCATGACTCCTTGTTTGGTGATACTCACTACTCTGTATTTATTTTTGCCACTCGTCTAGCCCAATCTCTCACCCAGGGATCAATACAGTTTCATCTGGTCTAATCAGAAGAATCACTGAAAGTTAGAGCCGGAGGGAGGAATTAAGACGGAGCTGGTTGCAGGGTGTCTGGCAGCTTTCTGAGCTCTGTGTTGACGGAGTGAAGCGCTCTCGGGGGTGTAAACACTGTTTTCCCTCTCTGACGATCATGTAAATGTCTGGGAAGTCGACTGCTGTGAAATAATGGGGAGGCTTTCCTCCAAACAGAAGTCAGATCCGTCTGGAAGCAGATACACAAATACGTCTTCCCCAGGCTCGCTTCATCGGCTCGGGGATTTTGGTGATGCCGGCCAGATTAGGCGGGATGTGTAACTGAAAGAGTGTTTCTCTTCAAGAAACACTTCACATTCTCTCCTCTCCTTCTTAAATCACGTCTCTCTCTCTCTCTCTCTCTCTCTCTCTCTCTCTCTCTCTCTCTCTCTCTCTCTCTCTCTGTCTCCTTCGTGCTTTGAAAACTGGCTACAAAACAACTTTTCTACCTTTTCCCTCCTGGATCGCAGTTCTTTTTCTGAAACACTTCTCAGTCATCCGCAATCATTCGAGTCTCATGAAAATATTTCTTCCATCTGTCGTCCAAATAGGTGATTTTGGCTCCGCCCCCTTTCAGTCTAACATGGAAAATCTAAAGTCCAGAGAGTTGTTGTGCTCATAGGGAGGGTTACTGTGGATTCTCTCTGTTTGGCTCAGCCAGCAAGCAACAGCCTGAACATTTTTTAAATATGCCTGCCTGTTATCACCCTGTGGTTAATTACAATACAATACACTGACTGTAGTGTTAAGACATGTGTAACAGTTATAATAATCAACATGCACAGGGCGTCACAAAGGGCCATAAGATTTGTCGACAGGCGTCTTACAAAACGCGTCGGACAACATTGAAGCGTTTATGCGCAAATGAAGCATCGGAGGACGTCTGTGGCACAAGCTGTTGTTTCCGTGGTAACCAGCTGGATGCCACTCTGTTTCGGAAAGATGGCTGCTGGCTGCTACAATCCAACCAATAAAAATTTAAGACAATGACTGACGGCGTCTGCAACCAGAACAAAGATTAAACAAGAGCAAGACGCTGTCGGACGACGTATACTTCTGTCTCTCTGGCGGCAGTTTGGGCATCAGACGCATCTTACAACCATAAAACAGCCTTAAGACATCGTTTTCTCAACAGATATGAACGCTATAAGGTAAGGACTTTTTTTAATGTCAGTAAATGGCAGAAATGTTGTAATGAATCAAGGTCCTTTTAAAAGTAACCTCCCCGACACCGACCACAGGCCTCAGGGCGTCTCCACCTGTCAGGGATGTTGCTGTGAACACGGAGGCGTTTTCCACTCCTGGCTGGTGATGCAGGAGCTGAAGTTTTTTCTCCTGATGACCTCAGAGGAAGTCAGCGAACTGACTGACATGTTACTGTGTGTGACACCAGTTTACCTCACTGGGGCTGCTGGGAAATGCTCAGGCCTGTCGGGTTTGATACGTGTCGACCTTATTTGACTTCCCGCCGTGGGAGCGTTGGGTCTGAGGCCGATGTGACGCGCACAGAGCAGACAGCGGCGGCCCGTTGCAGGCGGAGCTCAGATAGAAACATCAAAGCACAAATTAAAAAGTGCTGTGTGATCTGAAGGCAACACCACTCACAGCGAGTGGAGAGGGAAAGCCTCGGTTCAAACCCCCGCGCTGGCCTTACAGACGGCGGTGAACTCTGAGTTGATAACGGCCAAAGCGAGGAGACGGTGCTTCAATTTGGAGACGCGTCCTTTGAGAGAGGAGAGGAGCTGCAGAGCAGGAATCGGTGGAACAGAAGATTAAACTTGATGCTTCTTTCTTCTTTCTCCTCCACGGCTGCAGAATGAGGATTCAGCAGCAGAGACTGAGCTGCGGCTTTGAAGCTAGCAGGTGTGGTGTATTTTATACCGAGGCCTTATTAAAAGCCAAAGCCTCGAATGTCAAGCCGTGTTAGCGTCTCTGTCAGACAGGATTTAAACCGCGGGACGTGTCCGCCCTGTGCTGGCCGGGCCTCGGCCTCCATGCACAATGATGCTCCGTTTATCCTCCTATTTATCTGCCGTGGACTTCATCCATCTTTTTATCTGTGTGAATCCAGTTTACCACCTGACATAAATTTTAATGATGTCAATTTCATAGTCACAGAGATCAAACTGATGTGATGTATGAGGATAAGGACTTCTAATGCAGGAGACGCCAGGGGTTTATGGTGATAAGGCCAAATGAAGGGGGTAAATATGATTATAATTATTATTTTGATGCATGATTTGAAAATGTGCACTGATTTGTGCAGTAAGTGGAAAAGACATGCAGGGACATCGACGTTAAAGCAGCCGTTTATGGAAATTTAATTTTCGTTCAGACTGATGATATTTGGCACCAGGTCACTGATTAGTGACTTTACGGTGACCGGGTTTTCTTTGACACACACACAGATGAATTACCTTTTTGCTTTTGTGTGTGAGATGTCGAATATTGTGCAGGAAAAGAAGTCCATGGAGAAAGAGAGTCTCACTTGGATTTATTTAAACAAAATAACACATCTGCATTACCCATGATCCCTTTCCTCAAATGGTCCTCTCTGTCCTTCTGTCCACCCTTCATCCATCCATGTTTTAGCTTACATTCACACTGCAGACCCTCAATTCCAAATTTCTCCTCTTATCAGATTTTTTGGGATGCCTGTTCATATCCACTGCAGGATGTACGTCACATCCCATAATAACATGACCTGACAGATTTGGGAGAGAGTTTTGTGTTCCGGTTTTGACTGTACTGAGCCACCGACTCGCCCGTTCGTCTTTCTGTCCATCGCTGTGAGTCGTCGTCCCGGCAGGCTGATGACATCACGACAAGCGGCCGGGTCGATGATGTCAGATGCACTTGTTGTTATGGCAACGCTGAGAGGCTGTGGTTTGAGTGAGTGCAAATACAAGTCAGGTGCAGGTGGCCTGGCGCCGTGTGGTGCAGGTGGAGCTGGAAGCAGGAAAACACGCGACTCTGTTCAGCTTTTATTTATTTATTTATTTCTGTTCATATCAGAAAACATGAGATCTGAGTCACATGGAGGAAACTTTGAACTGCAGCGTGAACAGAGCCACGATGATGACCATGATGTCTCCATGATTGGTGCAATTCGCCTTGGGTGCAATGTTTTTTGTTTTTTTGTTTTTTTCTTGTCTGTGTGAGATGTTGCTGCTTGAAGTTTGTTCACTTTTTGACCTGATGGTGGCGCTGTAGTGGCCAATCAGGTTTGTATTCAAAATGTCAAACTCCATCATTCCCCCATGTTTCATGGTACCAGGAGCAGAGGATCTGAAATCCCACGGGACGGACGGGCTGAAGGACGGCGGAGCGCGTGGCGAACGCGGCTCTGTTAGCTGCATGCAGATTAAAAGCTGACAAATGGAGATGGATCAGCCTGTCAGTCAGAACATGAGCTCTGCTAAACACCGCCGTCAGCCCCTGACTGATGGGCTGTTTGCTCGGTCGAAGGGCTGACGGGACGCCCACATGTCAGCTCGCTGCAGGAAATCGCCATCGCAACAAGTCATTTAGTCCTGAGCTGTGGCTGTAGAACATCTCACTCCTCTCAAATCAAGTGTAAACACAAAGGGCCACATCCGCTAAGGGAATATAGCTTCACTTAGTAAATCTGCCCCAAAAGAGCTCAATCTGGACACACAGAATCAACAGGAGGCCCAAACATCTGAAGAAGATGAGACGCAAAACTTTCCAAACTGAGGTACTGAGATGCAAAGATTTTTATTCCATGTCTGACCAACATCTTTGCATCTTGCCGCCACGTCGTGTTTCTTGTATTGCTGCGTTCAAACTCCCTTCGACTTTAAGCTTCATATTGAACTCTCTCACTGGATACACTGATGAGATACAAGTTTTCTTGAGATGACTGAGTGTAAACTGCTTGTTTAAAGAAATCAAGAACCAGTGAAATCATCTCACCTCATTCACAGATTTGTACACTTGTTAAGAAGCGACTTGCTCAGGTGAATTTGAACATTTTATGGGGCGTTTTGTAGGTGTTTTATGTTTGAAGGTTGCATCCTGAGAGGAGAGAACCGTGTGATGTTGAGTTTTCAGACCGACCTTCAGCTGACATGAGTTGAGATTAACATCTTATAACAGTCACATGATGACAGCGTCCTGTCATTTTTCTTGCCTGTGGCTACGAGCGCCGCCGTTGACGCCTGTCAGTGGTGATGTTGGGTTTTGACAGCGATGGAAACATCAGCACCGTATGTGACTGCTGAGGTCAAACCAACAGGAGACCAGGCTGCTGAGGGCCTGGATGGGACGTGTGGACACATTTCATCCGGAAACGTCTCCAAGCCTGACAGCCGTCACTCGGAGCAGCGAGGAGCTCTGTGCAGAGTCAGGTGGGGTTTCCTTCAGCTGGTCTTTAGTCAGACTGAGGTTTCTCCAGGGAGGAGGTGGCTGCCGGCCAGCAGAGCCTCTCTGGAAACGTCTGAGACGAATTTAATTTGATCTGAACACAGATGTCGAGGTTCAGGCCTGCATAGATTTCCACTATCATTCCCTCCATGTCTGATTTCCACAGGGAAATGTCTCCTGACGCTCCTTTCGCTCCTTCTCCATCCGTATTGGATCTCGTCCAGACTTCACCAGACAATTTTCTCCCGTTATGACGAGAACGTTTTTTTCTCTTTTTTTTTCCTGCTCTGATTGAATTCCAGCAGGTCGGGGCAGGAGGACGGCAGCTCTCACCGTGTTCGGCGTCTCGGTGACAAAATCTCGTTAAAGTCGTGTCCGCGGGCCGCTGCTGAATGATTTATCCCTGGATAAAGGTCGCCACGGCGATGAGCAAAGGCATGCCAGCGGGGCAGGAGGCTCCAAGCTCATTGCCATGGAAACACAAACTGTCGGCCTGATTTCACCATCTTGCCATGCATCTCTCTGTGCCTCTGACATTTAGCAATAATGCTATTACCACTAATAATAATAAGCTATATATTTTGTATTTTTTAAGAGTTCACAAAGTGCTTTAACAATAAAATGGCAACAATCATCAAAAATAGACTGAAACTAGAGGGTGAAAGCAGTGTAATAGTAGAAAACAGTAGAACAGCAGACATCACTTAAGTTTGCATGTGAACGTAACGTTACATTCATGTCAACTTTACATTTATGTCTGAATGTAAAAGCATTGATATGCCGGCCTGGGTAAGTCCATATGAAGCGGTATATTCTGCCGTATAAACTCCAGGTCCTGTTTGCTGTTGGTCTGCTGAGTCACGAGCATCAAAGTAACGCGTCGCTAATGAACGCATCAGGAAACATTCAGACCGTCTCCATGTGAACAGGATCCTGGTCTAAACTCCAGATCCTGACTGAGACCTGAGTCGGGATCAGGCTCACATGCAGAATATTAATGTGCATGTAAAGACACTCAGTCTGTTCATTTTAACATCCATTTAAAGCTATTTGAGATTTAAAATACTGTAGACTTCTTTAAAAAGACTTAAAATCTGTTTTTCATACAAAAACAAATGAAGTGGAAAAATTGTGTCGCGGTGGTGAGACAGTTTGAACGCACATCAGCCAGGTTCCTTATGGAGGCCAGAGAGAAAATCAGGTGTCCTTCCCACGTGCCCTTGAGCAAGATGCTGAAAACCAACCTGCTCACTCATTTCTCTGATGCACAGTTTTAACAGTTACTTGTTTCAGTGAATTTCTTGAATATTCTCAGGACGTAGTCATTATTAATTTCCTCAGTTCTAGTGGGCCAGTCTGCCTCATTTCATGATATTTATTATTCTCCTGAAAATTCCTTAAAAAAGATGAAACTGCTTTGGAAACAAGAGGAATTATCTCACCACACTGGCAGGGTTTCTCATTTGTGTTAAGAAAAATAAGATTTTAACGAGATTTTAAGCCAGTTGCTGAGACGGATCTTCTTTGCAGAGCTCTGCTGTCTTCTGTCTCAGTCGGCCCAGGCAGGAAGTCACAGATTGAGTCATAAATCCTGTTTCCTGTCGGCCTCCACCTTGACGAAGGACAGAAAAACACATTAACGGTGATGGGGAACGGGCCGCGTGCAGGGCAGGGGAGGAGAAAACAAATGGACATGGAGGAGAGGGAGGGGCAAAGAGAGGACGTCAGGTTATTTTGAGGAACAGAGAGGTACAAAGTGTGTTGGTCTGAAGCTGCAGAGCAACTACAGAGTAAGAATATCAGGTAACATCCGTCTGTGTGCCGGGTCTGCTGACTGAAAGAAACTAAAAAGACGGGAAGGACGAGTAAGAGGAGAGAAGTGGCTAAATGACCAAAATGTGAATGTGAAAAAGGAGGTGACGGTTAGTATTTAAAAGCTCTTTGGACTGAATACTCAAAGGGACAAGAGAGGAGGAGGTGGAAGAAGAGCGTTACAAAAAGAATAGAGATGAGAGCAAAACCCTACAGAGGAGCTGAAGGAGAAAGCGGTCCTCCCCTCGTCCTCCTAAATCAGTTTGACGGACAGCTCTTTGGTTTTTCTGTCTGACATGAGCATTAATCCTCCAGAGCAGGGCCGCAGGACGGTAAAAGTCCTCCTTTTCTCTTTCGCTGCTCGAGGTGAATCTATTTATGCTGCCTTTTCATCACTAATAGAGCGGTAGAGCTTTGGTTTCTAATGTTTCAAATGTAAATTAAAAATGCCGATAACATCATCTGCTAATTGCTGCTTTTCTAGCAGATACTTAACAAGTCTGGGACACTCTGTGAAGTTCCAGATAGCACTCTTTGACAGCAGAGATAATAATAGCCGCTGTGCCCTTTAATAAAATACAATAGATAATTATAGCCATTTTCCTTTGACACAATACATTTCGCTGTAGTGCTCTCTGACGGAGCACAATATGTAATTTTAGCTACAACTGCCTTTGATGGGGTACAATACAATATGATAGCTGTAGTATATCAAAAATGATATAATACTCTTTGATTCACAATAGATAGTGACAGTACTCTTTGCTGCAGTGCAATAGAGAATGATTGCTGGACTACAACAGGTAATAATAGCCACTGTACCATTTAATCTAATCTAAGGTGATGGCTCTAATACGTTTTGATACAGAGCATAAGATTACTTCAAACCAGGCAAAACCCCGAGCCAACGCCAGCTGTCATCACCGACCTACAGAGAGAGAGATCAGGTGAATCCTCAGATTACTGCAAGTCGTTCTTTTATATCCAGTGATGCAGACGCCTTCCTGCTCCTCCTCCTCCTCCTCCTGCTCCTCCTCCTCCCTCTGATGGTCTGGATCCCATTTCCTCCCTGCTGGGAGGAGTTATGAGGAGGTCACACAGGAAAACACAGATATAGCTAGACAACAGATAATGGAAAGTCGCAGGTTATCAGACATGTACAGACTCAAGTGCCAAGTGTAATAGCGACGCCCTAAATACGCTGTGACAGGACACAGCAGGCATATTAAACACCTTCAGGTCAGTCCGCCGGTTCACAGCTGCAATCAGACTGAAGTCTTCAGCTCCATCAGGCCAAAGATCAGACTTAACTGGACGATGTTGCCGTCCCAGTTTACAGGACTCAGTCAAAGAGTCTTTTCTGAGAAGAAGAAGAAGAAGAAGAAGAAGAAGAAGAGGGAGAAGAAGAAGACTTTGTTCTGGTTGATCTTTTGCATCACAGCAGAACAAAAC
>OMKZ01054959.1:96737-118267 GCA_900302535.1 Neoniphon sammara | reverse complement strand
ACCGTGCTGCCCCTCGCCCTCGCCACGGCCACCGCTGTGCTCATGGTCAAAGTCCTGGTGTGAGAGAAGAAACGTGGATAGTCCAAAAACGCTCACATGCACACACTCACACGAGCAGGCATTTTTGCACAGAAGTGCATTGATGACATGCAAAACACACACAAACGCACCTACATGTTGTACCCACTCATAGCACATAGGTGTTTTTTGGTAAATGCTCTCATCAAACACAAACTCCACAGTCTCTTATGTATGTATATTATTCAGAGCTTATTTTTCACATTGGCCTCGTATTTGACTGTCAACCTTCAGGTGCATTGTACTTTTAATTTTACATTTATAGGTTTTTATGCCAATGATAGAAATTGAATTATTTTCTTCTGCTATCTTTTTGTGTTGCTGTTTTAGATTCATCATTCCGTTGCCTCAAGTTGCCTCTTGTCCCAAAGGCTCAATGGGTTCATGAAAACTAATTTGGCCTGTCATGTTGAATGCTTTGCAATCTTTATTCATAGTGGATAATTTTCCAAATCTAATCTGTGCAGGTGTCACTGACAGTAGAGGGATGGGCTTGTCAGTCTGACTTCATCTGTGGTGCTGATTAATACAAAGCTGCACTACATGGAAAAATGATGTCAGAAATATTTAGGTCTCCATCGACACAGGACTTGGCTGTGTAATGTGGGTTTGTTTTGTGTGAGACTGAGACCATGCTTATTTCTGTGGACTCTAGTATTTGATTTTTTTTCCTACCAGAATGAGAGGCAAATAATTTTAAAAACAAATTAAAAATAAGAGAAAAAGAAAAGAAAAGAAAACCCTCTAGAATTACAGGGCCTGCCAATAGCTGCATCATGTGAGTTTGGTATTTCACTTTTCGACCAAATTATTTGTCCTAGTTAGTGCCATTACAGCTAAACTTATTTAATTTGACCCACCTTATTGCCATTTCTGCATGCCACATAATCAAGTTGCAGTGCTGTATTGGAGGTCTAATGTATAGATTTCAAAGCTTCTATAAGCATTTCCATTTCAAAATGGTCTTTTTTTTAATATTCATTTCAAAACACATATTTAATTTTGTTGCCCATTGTTTTATAATGACTTTACTTCAAATACTGTCAAGCTGAAATCATGTAAATGGTCCCATTATTAGGTCATGTCTGTGAAACTTTTTTTGTTCTTTGTTTTCCACTGAGTTGACACAAGAAATGGCTACCACTAAGCTCAATCTTGTTTAACCAGTTTTAATCTTGTAAAAAATCTACACTTCACATTACTTAATAACTATGGGGTAATGCTCGTGTGTATCTTGCTAGTTTATAATGTGTATATATGGAAAGAGGCGATTAAATTGATTGTTTGTGTATCGTTGGAATATTTTTTGAGTTAAGCATCATTCGCATAAATCAAAAATTGTAAGAGCAATTAGGTATACTGTTTCCTTCCCAGAACTTTGTGACACTTTTGACTCTAGTTTTCAAAAAGACAGCTGTAAACTACACCTGGCTGAATGTATGAATGTCTTACGAAATTGGTCATGTAGAGAATTTGAAAAATTCAATAAATGTTTTAAGTCCACTCCACAATGGGTGTGTAAAAAAAAAAAAAAAAAAGCCTTTTGCTTTCTCACAACGTCTCCCTCCCTGTGTCCATCCGTCTCTCCCATGTGAAGTGGCTTTGTGTTTGAAAGGCACAAATAATGTGCCTAGCCTCACCTTACAGGACTGACTGCTTCTTCTAGTTTCAATGGCCACTCAAGACTTCTGGGACAGAGTGCTGATTATCCTATGCGTCAACACAGCATGATCACTTGCCTGTTGGTATGACCACATTCATCTCTGCCCACTGATTACATGACCTGGAGCATAACAGGCACTGTCATATCATGTAAGCAGGTTGCAGGCCCACTGTTGAAGCCTCAAAATTGCTGCTTCCATCCAAACAAGCAGTGGTGCTTGTGCTCAAGTGGTTTCCACTGTGCACTCCAATGTGCATCACATGTGACTCAAACCCCAGAAATCCCCATGACACACCCATACCTTTGTTACCTGGCTAGTCTCGTGGTGTGTTTTACAATGCCAAAACATGAGCTACCTGTTTTGGCAACATGTGTTTGTTAAATTTCACAAGAGTCCGGAGCAATTTGAGATACAGAGAGATTTACATCAGCCTTATTTTTTCCCCTAAAACTAAAACCTCTCACTTATTTTGAAATATGGTCACTCCAAATTTAGTGACTTTCATGTTTCGACTGAAGTTGAAGGACCTTGCTCATCTTTGGGTTGGGCTGGAAAACTTTCTGACCCCTTGGGCTTAATAAAACCCTTTGGATAATGCCAAAATGCATCATAATAAATCTAAAAACAAGGCTGATTTTTTTATTTATTGATTTTTTTTTTTTTTTTTTTTGCACTTACAGCAACAAAACTCTGGAATCACGGGGCAGTTTTGATAGCTTAAACATGGTATGCGAGGGCAGCTTTATCTTCTATTCACCAGTCCTCTCACCTCATTGTTATGTGCATCACTCAGTCTTGGGGATGACATCACTGAGACTCTCACCTCAGAAAGAATGACAACGGACCTGTATAACCCCCACTTGTCCCCTCCCTTCATTAATCTCCCCAGCCCTTGGTTGTATTTAACACTGGGCCTGTGAACAAGCTCGACAGTTTTTCTGATACTCTACATCCATCCACTTGGGTGACAAGAAGCTCTGCACTTACTTAACCTGTAAAAGGATATTTTTTTTCTGCGACCACAAGCCAAGAACATCAACTCACACACCAAGATGGGCAGGATCTTTTATGGAATCCTTGCAGTAGTTGCATCTTTCGTTCTGGGTAAGCTTGAACCGTAATAATAAGTTTGTGATTAATTATCACAAACTTTCTGGTTGAATAGGACTTTGGTGATAAGACTTAGATGATAAGAATTCTGGCAGTTAGTTTGTCAATGTATGATTTATCCAAGAGATGCTCCAATAGACTCACATTTTTGGGTTTGTTTTGGTCAGTTTTTAGTTTTGGGCCAAAATGCAAAAGACAAGCTCATCTGAAAAAATATAAATATATTTTTTTTAATGTTGGCTGGGGAAAAAAACTGTGATACAAAGGGGGCACCTGATAATCTGAAAAGATAATCCTTTATCTGTTTGTGAAGACTCTTTCACATGAGGGACCTACAGATAAGAGTAAAAAGCTCTGGCACGCCATTCAGTTCTGTCAAATTATTTGACTTTTCTGATTGTGGTTCTGCCTGCACCACTGTTGAGTAAGGGTAACAGCGGAATTCATTTAAATTCAACTGTGAATTTATTTTTTATTGACCAGTTAATCAGAATCAGAATCACAGAAAGTCCAACAAATGCAGGAATTTGTTGACCATACCACTCCAAACTAGAGTAGACACATTTGGGCAAGATTATAGATCAAATATATCCATATTTTTCTTAGGGAAATGTGTCCAGAAATTGCTAACTGTCACTTGGGATTCACACTCTTATTGAATGAGTGAAGCTCCCACTTCTTCATCCAATATGTGGATAAAGTTTCAGGTTTGAAGAAGGATTATTTTAGATTATCTTCTCGATGGTTGGTCATTGATATCTTAGATTATCTTCTTGATTTTCCGAAACAGTGTGAACTGAGTAGATCAAAATTTTATCTGCATCATCCATTCAGTAAGACTTCATCTCTGATTGACATACTGGACGTTATATCACAGAGGATGCCATTCTTGGTGATGCTAAATTACACTTACATTTCTGAAGTCCGCACTTTAAAAAAAAAAAAAAATCATCACTTTTGTTAGTCGTTTTCTCAAACACATCTTTTCCAGACCAGGGTGTGGTCTTGTCAGGTGCTCATGGACCTGTTAGACCACAGCAGAACAGGGTGTGGTGGTCTATAAAACAACCACAGCTATTTTCGCTGATACATCATTTGGGTTGGGACAGAGGTGACACCATACAGTCCAGTACAAGTTGAGTCAAATGATCCGGAACAAAAATGAGAAAAACATTATGATGCATCGTAGCTATTTTTTAATGAAATCACTCCAATATAAATAATCTTTTATGCGACAGATTTGGAAGATTTATTTCAGATCCAGACAGTTTTATTTTGTGTCAGCTCGACTGAAGCAAACTCTTTTCAGCTGAACACAGAGTGAAATTAAACATTTTGAAGATCAACGACGATCTTGTTGCCATTAACAGCAGAAACTTAGCAGTGTCTGAATCCTCTCCAAGCCTCTGTTTCCCTCACCCAGTATTGAATATGTGTTAAGTAATGAGTCAACCTTTTGTGTTTCATGCATGCCCTGATTCTAAGTCTCACTCCATTCAATCGTGTGTGTTTCAGTGGAGTCCCTGACATGCAACAAATGCTCCTTTGGTCTGTTGGGTGTCTGCCTGAACTCTGGTGAGGAGACCTGCACAACCAACACCAGTGTCTGCTTCACAGGAAGAGCAAGTAAGTCAACGTCCTCCTCACCAACACTCACACACGCTCATTCAAATGTCAGCATTGTTAAAATCCCCCCCAAATACCAAAACTCAGACTCAGTTTCACCTTCACACCGGCTATTTCCCTCAGGCACTTTTCACTTTTACCACTTTTCACAAGCGTTCCCACAGTCCCTATCAATACAATACTGATACAATTCTTCTTCTACTTCAGCTTTCCCCAGCCTCAACAGCTTTTCGGGCTTCAACACCCAGGGCTGCCGGGAGCCAGCCGGATGCAACATCACCACCAACGGCACCCTGTTGGGCGTCACCTACGAGGTCAAGACCGAATGCTGCAGCACAGACAAGTGCAACCCTGTCCAGCTCAGCGGCGCCCCCTCTACCAAGCTGTCCCTCACTGCTGCCATCGGGGCAGCCGCCATGGCTTCTGTGTGGGGAAGCATGCTTTACTAGACACCCACCCCCCTGTGCTGCATAGCAGTAAACAATTTACATATAACTCCATCCAACAAGAAAGACAGAAAACATCTGCCAAATGTTCATGAAACCTTGTTTCAAAAGCTGCTTTAAACCACTTGGCATTAAATCTGTCATTATGCTATGATGCTGAATTATAACAGGCTCTTTGCTATAGTATATAAACATAAACATAAGCAAATAAATTCTCTGGACTATTTCAGCTAAATGTTTTACTTATTTATAAGGATATGGTAAAAAGTAAAAGCGCAGCTCCAACTCCTTTGCCATTCTGCTTTTGAATGATTGCCATATCAGTTTGACATTTTCTGATGTCAAGTGAGATAGGCCAGATGCTCAGTATGAAACTAAGTGTACTGTGTATGGCTGTAACTACATGCTGAGGTACTCCGAGACCATCATTTTGTATTTTTACATCATGGAAGTTGATCAATGAAGTGTTCAATGGAAACTCTGATTTCTTACATCCTCCATGCTGTTTTCTTTTCTTTCTTTGTTCTTGTTTTTGTTTTGTTTTTTTACAAATTTTATTTATCCATTTAACTATGTGTTTTATTGGACAAAATAGAGGAGTGAAAATAAAGAAAATCTTTGAGTAAAATGGTGTTACTGCTATTTTGAGATTATACAGAATATTAAACATCTTAATCTTTTTAGTAATTTTCTATTCTATTCTATTTTGTTCTATTCTATTCTATTTTTTACAATGGGCACAATTCATAAATAATTCATAAAATTCATATTATCAAAGACAGGTTTCATCCTTCATAACTGCCTTCTTATCACAAGAGGTTTCACCTCCTCTGACAAGGAGGTGAAACTTCCGGCAGGAACTTAGATGATCACCTGTGTCCATCCATGCATCAGGCTGACAGTGGGATAAGTCAAAAAGTACTGGACAGATTTGCACAAAACTCGGTAGGAAGGTTGATCATAGGCCAGCAAAGAAATGATTAACTTTTTGGGCCAATTACCTTCAAGCTGACGTGGCAATAGGCATGGCTTAGCATAAAATAGCCCTGGTTTCCCATAGGGGTGAACTGGGTCCAATCACGACTATGATGTAGTCGGTGCAGGCCTAGTCTCCTAAAGCATTAACATAACATCAAGAAACTTAGCGGGGAGGATGGTCATGGGTTAAGGCAGCATCGACCAGCTTTCCCTGCTGATTGGCTGAAAGCGGTGTGTCCTATGACAACAGCATTGCCTAAAGGGGGCGGGGCTTAGCACAAACAGGTCTGTATTTTTCAAACACATCCACATAACATCACAAAACCCAGTGGGGTGATTGGTCATGGGTTAAAGCGGAACTGGCCAACTTTCCTCACTAATTGGCAGAAAGGGGCGTGACCTATGATGACAACAATATTGCCAAAAGGGGACGGGACTTAGCACAAACAGGGCCGACTTCCAGCTGTGACCTTGGCTGAGGTCTGCACTCTACTAAGTGCCCTCTTGTTTGCAAAGCATTACTAATCTAAATCTTGGTATATGTAGATGTTGACCGTGAGTGGCACACTTCGTCACACAGCTACCGGAACAATCAGGTCAAACTTGGAAAAGCTCTGCACCAGCTGCTTTACCTGCATTATTTCAGTTAGGTAGAGAGCAGCAGTGCTCAGTGGTATTTTCTCTGCAAGTGACCATAAGGCTTTACACAGATCATGATGTACAAACTTCTGTGGACATGTGTGGCACTAGTGGCACTATTTGCTACAGGTAGGAGGTTTTTGTGTTTGCATGTCAAGCATCTATTACATGGAAAACTTAACATACCTTGAACTTGAGAACTTGTAGTGACAGTGTCCAGTGGCTAAAATATTCTGGAAAATTTAAATGTTGACCTTTTTGTGAATTAAAATATTTCTCAATCATAGCTGACAGCTACTTGGCTCACTCATTTCTTCTGGTTGCCACTTTGATAATCTCTCTCACAAGTGAATTTGTGTCTGGATTTCCAAAAAGTCATGCTCGCTCCTTTGAGGTGAAGATGAACTAATCAAGCCCTCACATTTGAACTAAAATGGCTGATGGTCTTTTAAAGTGAAAGAGTTGGGGTGGTGAATACTGTGGTCAAAGCAGAATGTGATTATGCAACATTATTTTAAAAGCAGTGCGCGTTTCATTTTCCATGTATTACAAAGAAAACCAGGGTGCAGTATGTCATACAACCTGCTTCAAAGTCATATCTGGAGAAATAAGGCCCAAGACAGTGTTCACCTTGAGAGGTTATGAAATACAAACTGTGGATGTGTACATTTTGATTAGAGTTGGTGCCTGTCTGATAAAAGTTGTGAAGTAGGTAAAGTTTGAATTTTTGAGCCTTTTGTCTTTGTCCTACAGTATGTGGTGAATGGTTGATTGAAATTCTTTATTATAAGGGATCAAAATAATTCATTTTTTTAAGTCTCTTACTTGCTTGCTCTCCTCTCCTTTCCTCTCCTCTCCTCTCCCACAGTTGAGTCCCTGATCTGCTACACCTGCAATGTTGGGATCCTCGGCACCTGCTTCATTCAGTCACATATAAACTGCAGCACAAGTCAGACCAACTGCTACATCGGAGAAGCCAGTGAGATCAGCTAAGAAATGACTGATGATTATTTCATTATTTATGTGACAGTCACAGTGGTTTGCATGGGAATCACATATTCATCCAGAAACTAAATAACAACATTGGGGTTAGACTGATGAACTGATCTGCTGATATACTGGGCCAATGTTGGTCAGTCAGCATCATCCACCTCTGATATGATGGAGGTATCATAGTAGGTGGAGGCATATAATGCAAATAAATTTGCACTAAATTTAACATTTTATTTATTCATTTAATCAATTATATGTCATACAAATTAATTCTTTCAGCCACTGTGTAAATGTAGCCTATGTAGTTCTTGTAGTTGTCCCAGGTCACTAAAAAAATTATGTACTTATTCCAAATGTTTGTCAGATGAGTATAAAAAATCCTTGTTTTCCTGGTTTTAATTATTGTAGCTTTCAGCCTAAAAATATTTAAAGAAATAGAAAGTATAAAGAAAATCATGTCAGTCATGTCATGTATTTTTGTTTGCTTGATTGCACTACAATAAATTCCAGTGAAACGCAGCTCACATCAATAATGTCTGTACTATCAATAATATCACATCAATAATATCTGTCCTTTCCTTCCTCCAGAGTTTAATATCTCAGAACTGGTAACTCTCCATGCCAGAGGCTGCATAGAGGCAACATCCTGCACAAATGAGACAGGAACCATCTTGACTGCAGGCTACACCATCAGCAGGACCTGCTGCAGCACTGACCTCTGTAACGGAGCTGCTTCCATCCAGCTCCACCTGTTGGCTGTTTTGGGCGCCGCCCTGGTGTCCATGTGGAGCACCTGGTGCCACTAGAGAGGGGGGAAATGGATTAATGCCCATTTTCCATTTCAAATTTTCATTCCTTTTTTTTCCATGAATTAATTTCCTGACTGTATTCTAAATTAAAATATGTCTTCAGTGTTCGTATGATGTATACTGGAGGGATGCTGGTTGTGCAATATGACTCTCAAGTTGGATGTAATGATCTAGAGACAGTTTTTCTCAACAATGGTAGGTCTACACCCACATGCAAGGTGTATTCATTTGGGTGTATCATAACTGAATACCCATATTTTTCAACTGCCAAATTAATTTTCAAAACCTTACCACACTTTCCAGACCTGTGTAGGATCACTGCATAAACTTATGAAGCATGCTGACATTTTAAGCAGTACATAACATTATCAATGTTTATTCAAGATAGGTTTACCTCATTTTATTCTCAGTGCCAGCTCAAATGTTTCTGCACAACTGCTAAATCCTGATACTGATTAGAACATAATATTATTTCCACATTTTGTTGTCTTTGTGTGGCTTTTAGGAATGTAGGTGCAGTTTGTAAGTAATTTGTGTGATGGGATAAGTCAGATATTAAACAGACCAATGCACTTGACTGCAAAACTGTCCATTCTTAGAGTTTGTTTTAAACTAATTCATGTCATAAAGTTTGCTATCTGAAAGTGAATTCATTGGTAAATTTAGTATACTTTTCTTTGAAGTTTTGTTGCAACTTACCTGATGTTATCAGGCGCACTAAAGCCCAGCCAACTGCTACTTACAGACTAAAACTAAAACTGGCTTTCAACACTTTTTGACCGAGGTGCGCATTGCATCGGTTCAAATTCCTGCTCATATTCCTCCCCAAACTTTCATGTCATCTTTCTTGTTTTGTTTGAAAGACTAATAAATTTGAACTATGATTTGCAACTCAGTGCTGACTAACACAAGTGATGTAATTAGATGTAAATTATCTTTGATAACTGGATTTTCTATTCTATTCTATTCTTTGAAGTCTGGTATAGTACATTTATCAGCTCAGTACTATTATAGAGTCTTCTCCTCAGTTTGCAGAGAGCTTTGACACAAGTCCTAATATTTGTTTAGGAGTTATCGTATTGTTGACTGAAACTTAGTTCTCCATTGCAAACTCGATGTCCAAAGAGCTCTTTTGAAATTGAATGATGATATAATGACGGTTTTCAATGTCATGTGAGTTCAAAGAGATTGTTCTGCAAGAATGATGTGTGATACATTTATGTACTCACACGCACACATGCTCACACACAAAAGAAATCAACAAAGACCTACTCAACCATCACAAACACATGCACGCAAACACACACGTATCCACATCCAAACACGCAGCAAAAATGAGGTTGTGGTGCACCATTGCATTTTCTCTTTGTTTGGCTTACTTTTCATCCAAATAACTCTCAAACTGTCTTCTATGGCACTCCGGCGTCCCGGTCTCTCACAGGTTCAAGGCTCTTATACAGCGAGAGCCATGTACCCACATCCACCTGGCACCACACCCTTGCCATAAAAGCAGGTGCCCACAGCGGGTGATGCTTAAAGCAAACCACTATACGCTCTATCAAGCAGACTCCTCCGCTGTTGGATTTTTGAAACACTCTGACATTTTACTGTGCTGTGGCTTCATCTTATTACTTTGGTATTTTCTCTATAAACCAAAACACCTCTGTAAGATCAAGATGAGCAAATTCCTGTGCATCTGTGTGGCACTTGTGGCAATGTTTGTTTCAGGTAAGAGCACCACAGGTCAGGCTCTCATTTACTGTGCAGTGAGAATGGTCTTGCGTGTTTGTGCAGAAAAGGAAAATGACGACCAAATGCTTCTCTTTCAGGATGGTCAGTGATTATCAGTGATCACCTGTAAGGCATTTATAATGATTATAAATGCAACGTGATACATGAGAAACACACTCAGTGAAACAGCCTTTTGAAATAGATTGAAATTAGCCCCACTCTAGAGATGCTGTAGATAGATAGATAGATAGATAGATAGAGGAGACATTAACTATCATATTTACAAGATCACACTGTGAGGAATGAGAATGAAGTAAAATAAATAGATCATTTGTCATCTAATAATGATTTACTCATAAACTTAAGGCTCATTGCTTCATACTTAATCTTTGAACTACTCATGTACTGTGTCACATGGGTTATATCATCATTGTATTAGTCACCAAGTGTGCTGCTAAGTTTAGAAGATTACTCAAACTTGGTCACACAGGCATTACACCAATACACATGGTGATGAATAATAGTAAAGATCTAAATTTGTCTGTCAGTTGATAAATTAACTGCCTGTCCGACACTGCACACCTAAAAACATCATAAACTCCTTATATTAACTGGATTTAACTCAATCAGTGAAAGTGTTTGGTATCATTGTGGTGTGGCTTCATGTTTTTATGATGGAATCATTGATCATGACGATAATGATGACAGTGAAGATGAGATGAGATGCGGTAAAATGAGGTAATGGTGTCAGTGCTGTAGTTAAGGAAGTGGGAGATTCATTTGCAATGTTCGTTTAGTGACAAAATGTTTGAATTTAGAGACTCTGTGGTTCTTCTCAAGGTTTCTTCAGTTTTTTTCTTGCAGTGATGAGGGTTTAAGTCAGGGGGTGTCGTCCTGTTTTATTTGTTGTAAACTTGTGGACCTGTAAAGCCCTTTGGGACTGTGAACAGTAACTACGGGGCTCCAAATAAGCTCAAACAAGAAAGTAGGTTCTTCCTCTCCCTCTTCATCCAACACCTCTCCACTCTTCTCCTGTCCTGTCCTTCGCCTTCTTTTGTCTTTCCTCCACTTCTCCTCATAGGTGAGTGTCTGACCTGCAACACCTGCAGAGTGGGGATTTTAGGAAAGTGCTTCTTCAGCCCCACTGTGACATGCAGTGAGTCCAAGCCAAACTGCTACCAAGGAAATCTGGGTGAGCAATACCTGAGTGAGACTGGAGACAATGATCATTATAACCTATATAACTCATAGTATGCCATTCTCTGTGCATATGGATTTCTTAGTAGTTTAAGAACCTGCTCTACAATGCCATCAGTTGCGGTTAGGGGAAATTACTGCTATAATATGAACAATTAAATGATAAAATGACTTCTTTTTTTTTTAACCTAATTAGCTCACCTCTTCAATTCCGTTCCATGTGTATGTATGTCATCACCGTGCAGCCAAGCTTTGTTCAAACCCACAGAACTTTATTTTAAGTTCAAGTGGAGATCCCAAAGTTTCCAAAGATACTAAATATGTCCTACAGTGAAATGTGTATAAAATGATGCATAAGACATCTAGATATTTTCAATTTGATGTAATGCTGCAGCCATAAAACAATGATGTCTTGGGTTTGAATATTTCACTCAGTATAAGTGTGATGTAGCTTCAATAAAGCGCTGCAACCAGCAGATGCAGAATATGTATGTGACACTGTCCTACAATATAGGAAAAATGATTTTCTCAAACTTAAAAGCCACTAAAGGGGAAATTCAAGGGAATTTGGAGTTCAAAGGGCTAATCAATTTTCTTATTTTCTTATAACCTGACACACTGGTTTGCACCACTGAGTCAGATTTTTGAATTATGTCTTCCTGTGTTATGCCATTTCAATATCGTATTTCAACAAGAAACACATCGCACCGAGAATCACTGTTACTGAAAAGCAGCAAAGCCTGTTGTTCGTCCAACTCTCCTCCCCCACAGTTGGTTTCGCTCCCACTTCAACCCTTGTCACTCATCTCTTTGAAATGTCGTTTATCCTGAGGCTGAAATAACATGCATCTGAAAAGCCTGAGGGTGGAAGCCACTAATTATATTCACTCCTCCCCTTACTGTAGCTGAGAAGCTTTTGTGTGGGCTTTTTCTGAGCATCTTATACAGTTAATAATTTAGCCCTTACTTAAGTATGTATTTGCTTAAGTACTGAACTTAGGTACATATTAAATCACGTGCATTGCATAGTACAAATTTTGTCTGCTCTCCATAATGATCAGAAACTAGAACAACTTCAACTGGCCACTTGTGGAGCCATTCACAGTGAGCAATCATTCAACAATAAGGAAAGGGGTAATCTGACTTTATTTTGTGTAATTTATATAGTAATTTATACATTTTTCAGTTTTTCACTTTGAACTCTATTGTATTTAAGTAGCGTTTCAGCAAAGTTAAAGTGTCTGAGCAGTACGTTTTTAATCCTCTTTCCATGAGCAGAAAGAGTCAAACTTGTCGGCTGCCTGTTTGCTGACACTGTGTGCTCTCTTCTTACTGCTCTCCACCTTTGTTATTGTTCTAATGACTAAGTCCAGTTTCCTGCACCTCCTACTTGAAATGTATTACAGAAGGACTTACAACTGAAGGACTTGGTTACTTCTAGAGAGTTTAAGGACAATATTAGGTCTATGGAACAGGAATCAGTCAAAACTTGCCAGTGTTGGTGTCTCTGTTTTTGACATGCATTAGATTTGTACTGGTAATCTTATTGTAGTATTGGTTCTGTCTGTTACACTTAAGCTTTCAGTGCCACCTATCTTGGCCAGGACCCCATTGGAAAAGAGGTTTCAATCTCAGCTGGGATTTTCCGTCTTAAATAAAGATGAAATAAATAAATAAATAAATAAATGACTTCCCTGTGCTGTGATAGCCACAACCAAGCTGACTGCGACCTATGCTCATATCACTACAAACACAAAAAAGTGGCATTTCAGGAATTAATATTATAAAATGTATCAAAGTATGGAAAACTGGAGAGGGAATTGATTTACTGTTTCAGGTATTATGGAAGGGACCCATTAAAATTATGTAAATGCAAATTTTTAGATGCTTTTTATGGCATTCTAGCATTAACTCAAACATTTCTATTCCATGCACAAAGCCACTTGTTTTTTCAGGGTCCAGTTAAGAATATTTTAAGGGTTAAAAGATAAGGCATCTGGTTTCTCAATGTATGACACAAGCTGACAGAAAATGGTATATGTATACCGTATAATATAGTGGTATACTGTATATACCAACACCCTTGAAAAGACGATTTTATGTAAACACGGGGACTTAAACAGACAGATATGAACTCATACTGTCATGTGAAAAAGTTGCATATTGCTCTGTTAAATTTAACATTGCTCAAACTTCCTTGTCCTATTCAGTTTTCAACGTCAGTGGTTTGCTGAGCCTGCATACCAGAGGCTGCCTGGCCACCGCTCTCTGCAACCAAACCGAGGTGGGAACCGTCCTGACCGCAGGGTACACCATCACCAGGACCTGCTGCAGCACCGACCTCTGCAACGGAGTCACCTCCATCCAGCTCCACCTGACTGCTGCTGTGGGCGCCGCCCTGCTGGCTGTTTGGAGCAACTGGGATCACTAGAAAAGGAAGATCCCGTTTATCACTGGGTGTAGCACTTGTATGCAAAGGGATTAAAAAAAAAAAACAGGTTCATGGGCCAGCATTATACAGGCTCCCACATTGTGATACACATGATGTTATATGTCTGAAATGTGCTGATTCTGAGAGAACAGACTCTGTTTGGAAGCGCAATGCTGTAGTAGTGTGGTACAATATTTAATACAGATAGAGATAAATTGTTCTTCTATTCTAATCATCCATCTCAGAGCCATAGAGAAATGGCTCATTAAATTTATACAGGCTGTTCAATTTCTTTGAATGCATTTTTGCTTTTGTAGAGGTACAAGAAATATTAGGCATCTTCAACAACCACACAGGACACTTTTACATACTCTTGTATGTAAATTGGTTGAATGAATAAAACAGAATATGATAAAACTAAATTTTTGTCATGTTTTTTTGTCTTCTAGGTTGTAATTTGTGTTTTCCAGTCACGTTTATAGACTTCCGCTTAACCTCTGTGTAAGAGACAGAAAAACCTGATGAACCTCATTCTGTAGTCTCTTCCTTTGTCTGTTTTTTTTTCCTGAAAGCCTGTCATTGCTTTCTCAGCAGCTTCATTAAGCAAGACGGTTGTATAAACTTTTCCGACTTTTTTTCTGAAGAAACTTTTTGACCAGTGGGAAGATGAATAATTTTTGGAAAGGACTGATTGTGTTGGGAGCCTTCGTAGCAGCAGGTGAGTTAAAAATCATTTCTAACTCCTGCGATGAAAATCTGAACAGTGATTTGATGAGGTGAATTGTTATACCCAATCTTGAATCTTAACCAAAGCAAAAGACCCTTTACTGAAAAACAAATCTTTTATTATTGTTGTTGCTTAAAAGATGTACTTGTTGATTAAAAGAAGTCTTGGCACAATTACTAATATTATGTAGCACTGAAATCTAATGTATTTTTGAACTGTAAAAGATTTATGTCTCCAGCAGTGACGTGAATAATGTTATGTTATTATTTATCCATACACATACCCAAAATCATTGTGGTACCACATAATAATATCAAAGTAATAATAATAATAATGATAATCATCATCATAACAATAACAATAATAAAACTAGACTGTAACTAACCACTAAACATCACAAAATAAATCCACAGCTGTGGCATTTCAGCAGCTAAAATTTCTCATCACTGGATTGAAATTATTTGATATTGAATTTGAATACAATATAAAAAATAGGATTTTCATTGTTGGGACAAATGGCACCAAGACTCATTATAATAGGAGGAAAAGTGTATTCAAGAGAATTGGTTTTACAGGTTGCATGGCTACTACTGTGCTTGTACCTAGAATCGGAGGCTCATTACCTGAGATAAACAGGACAAAGTGCTGAGACAAAGAGAAAGATGAGGGATTATATTAATTACTGTGTGTGATTAACTTTCATGGGGGTTTACTGCACTGGCTTAATTCAAGTGCCTGGCCCAGTGCTAACTTCCTACTTGCCAGTGAGATACAGTAGGGTATTTTCTCATTTATTTTTTTTAGCTATGTTGTAGGGTATTTTCTACATGTTGCAAGACTAGTTTACTGCTCATATAACTAAGTGCAAACACAAAAACATAACTGATTCCATTTTTTTACCTCTATGCATAATGATGTTGCTCTTTCAATTTTACTACATCAACATGACATGATATCTTTAGCTCTCTGGTAGCCCGTGTCGTCAGCATCAGGCTCAGTCACTCATGTCTGTCTGCGGTCATCTTATCTCTACGTGCAAATCTCTCCAACTATCTTTCTTCAGGCACAGGTGTACTGTTACAACAGTGTACAGAGTGTCCAAAGCATGCTGTTGAGTGAGATGTGAACCTGCTATTATATTCTTTCCTCTTTCCATTCCACAGCGCAGTGCCTTACCTGCAGGCAGTGTCCCATTGGTGTGCTTGGGATATGCCTGTTTTCAAGTGATGTCACTTGTGATAACTCAACTCTCAACTGCTACATTGGAGAAGCAAGTAAGGAAAACCCCCACAATGCTGAAAAACAAAGAAGACATTAACTTCATGACCACACTGCAAAGGAAAAAACATAATAAAACCAACCAGGCTGAATTTAAAGGCCCATTTCATAACAGAAATGTGAACAAATCTCTGCAATAGTTACATGCTTGTCAACTGTCTTAGGTAATGTGGGTATGCAAGAATATGCATACCCCAACATTAAATGGTCAAAAGAGTCTCTACTGGGACTTTAATCTACCAGTGAGGTTATAAGTTCTTTTAATTTCATTAATATCTCCTCCCTGTGTCAATCTTTCCAGAGTTCAATGCGACTGGGAAACTGACCCTGCACACCCGCGGGTGCCTGGACTCAGACCTGTGTGGGAAGACTCTGACCGGCTCTATCCTGGGTGCTGGTTTCACCAGTTCTTTCCAGTGCTGCCAGACAGATCTGTGTAATGCAGCCAGCTCTGTCCAGATCTCACTCACTGCTGCACTCAGCGCTGCCATGTTGGCTTCTCTGTGGGGCTTCTGGGAGTTGTAGTTTGGATTACTACACTTTCTGCTCCTATTTCCATTGCTTCCAAGTAGATTTCAGCTGTTTCTACTGATATACTGATTACTACTGTATAAACATGAATACATCAGAAATCAGACTTTGTCATAATTCACCCCTTGCTGGCTTGTAACCATACCAATAATTTCTAATGCAGTACAGTACATCACTGAATAACATCACTGAACCTCTTTTTCAGCCTCATTCCATTAATTAAAATACACAATGAAATTAAAATACTTGACTGGCTTAAATGACACTGATAAACATTAAGCTGAAACTTATATGATCCCAGTGGGAGAACTGAGTCATTTTAGCAGCAAAATAAAAATGAATGTAAAATGAAAAAACAGAACATAAATCTTAACATAGTAAAATTAAGTGACAGTATTATGGTGGTGGAAAACAAGCAAAACTGAGAGAATGAATGAATAACAGGATGAAAACATGTATAATATGAGAAGATTAGTGATCAACCTATATGGGTTTTTCAATGGCTGATGCCGATATTTAGAGAGCCGGGTAGCCGATGGCTGATTTAATACATCGGTATTAAATCAGCCATATTAAATCATGTTTTTTTCTTTTATTGCATGTGATACGATACAATCATTTCTAATAAATGAGACACAAAAAAATGCATCCTCTTTCTTTCTTAGATCTGCACTCTTACTACTTTAAATTAACAAATGTATCACACAAAAAATTGATTGAAAATAAAAATCATAAAATCAAAGTTTTTTAAATCAGTTGACACTTGCAGGATTGACGCAAGGGAAAGCACTGAAATATTTGTAAATTATCCATGTGGGCATGGTTATTGGCTGATGCCGATTATTTCAAAATGACAGAAAGCTGCCCGATTAATCGGCTGGACTGATTAATTGGGCTATCACTGGAAAACATATCAAAAAGGTGACAGAAAAAGCAGTAATTTGCAAAAACAAATAATGACTCTATTCAGTAAGTAGACTAAGAAAAAACACACAGATATCTAGATATCTAGATAGATAGATAGATAGATAGATAGATAGAAAAGAAAAAACAAAGAATGATAAAACAAAATATCAGATAATTCTTCAATCTGGTCAAAAGAAAAAAACAGACCATGACATGCCTCCAAACACAGCAAAGCATGATTATGGAAAAATCCAGGAGATAATAAAGAAGAACATTGGACTTCTGTGACCCTAATTTCATTTTGGGGTGAGCCATTGCTTTAAAACCATAATTGGTGGGTTTGGGATCTGCTATATTAAGAGAAGGACACGACAATTATTGTATGCACTTTGTATGCAGGGCTTTGTTTTTATATGAAACATCTGCACAAACATCTGATATATTATATTACTCTCTCCACTCAGCAACTACAGTATATCTTTATCTGAAATCTTGTTAACACAGAGCTTTTGACCTCCTCAATCGGGTTTCACCACCCTCTCTGCAAGTCACTTCCAAACCAATGATGCCATCTAGTGCATCTTGAGCAGGACAGCACACTGACAGGCTGACTAGACCTAGACAGTCAGACATTTGTTTAACCACCTGACAATTAAAGGCTTTTGCAATATACAACAAGCATGAATTGCATTCAAAACTGTGTTTGAATGTGTTTAAACAAGACAAATAATGAGTCTCAAATTACACACAGCTCTAATCAAATTTTAGGATGATTAGATGATATGAAAGTAAAAACAGAACTATAACACAAACATGACCAGGTATTCTAGATGTATTAGACTTTGCCCCTTATTTTATCAAGTGCAATAATTTGCATTTACTTCTTAAACATGTCAAATTGTGAAGTCTGAAATGTGTTCATGTCAAGGTTTAAGGGTAGTTTAAGGCATTTCTGACAACATCCCAGAAGTGTTTGTGGCCTGTTTCAAATGTACATAAGGAGAGAGTGAAATTTCTGGTCAAAATAGATGGGGTTATCTCTCACTGGTTAAACTTCTGTTGAATAAAAAACAGTGAAATTAAATTATCATCAAGCTGTTATTTTGCTGAAGACCTCTTGGTACCCCCTCAGGGACCCCCGAGGATCCTAATTTGGGAGCCATGGACCTACATGACTGAGGAACACACAGAATCTGAATAAAGGCTTTGACTGTCAGTGTTACATAAGCCCATTACTTAGAGCTGGACTCCAGCATGGCTTCCCTCAAAATATTTTTAAAGATTTTTTGGACACAATTTAGCCTTACATACTTGTGACTCTTCACAGGCAATGACACATCAGTTGTTTATCTTTTGAAAGCAATCAACCAGTTAAAGATCAGTATCATACTCAACTAGGCATCCATTGTACTGCAATGAATACATGCATGAATGCACATGCATTCATGCATGTACATTGCATAAATATGTATTTTGCAAACATTCTTCCTTTACTTCTGAATATGTAAAAAGATTGGTTTAGTATCTATCTATCTATCTATTGATGGATCGATCTATATATACATAGGGTGAAGTAGCACATCCAAAATCATACATTAGTCAGATTTCGTGTATTTATTGGGGCACACACCATGAAACTGATGTTACAGGAAGAAAAGCCTTCATTAGGGAATTTTTTTCCAAATGTGAAACATGGTCATATTTTCTCCAGTCATTTCTTCTTAATTATGTATGTGCTTCCTGCCTCTTTTTTATTATTTTTATTTAGTTTTTTTTTCTCCTTTTTTTTATTATTAATGTCGTATATAGGCCTACTCCCTCCAGTATGCACTGAATATACAAAATATCAGGGCAGTCTTCCTGACACTGAGTTGCAACCATTTTGCCACGTCTGTTTCAAATCTTAAAAATCCTTTTGCAATTTGTCTGCTTCATTTCACTACATCTCCTTTGGGATTTCTACAGATCACCAGGGATGAATGTCTCTGGTGAAACCGATAAGGGGCAATGGCTTTTACCAGGACTCACCTCATCAGTGTAGCCTGAGCCTGCTTCATGAGAACACTGCAGGCCTGCACTCACTAGTTTACATTTTGGCTGATGACAATTTATTTTGAATCAATGTCAGCTACATGCACATTTTGGCCTCTTTTTCTACATTTAGAAATCTTTAAGTATATTCTGAAGTGAATGTGACCTACATTTTTACAGTATGGCAGGTGGCATGCCTCCTGCACAGATTGCATAAGCTCTATCCTATTGACGACAACCTAGGCCTACTTCTTTGTGTTAATAGATTTTTGGACAAGATCCAAACCCACTTGTCTATTTTTTCTCCTCCCAAGATGTGGCACGGGAGGAAAGCGTATCTTTTGAAAACACCGATTCGTGTGGAGGTGAATAATTTCTTCAAATGGGCCCTGTTTGGTTTTTCCTACACCCTCCCTCGTCCTCCTCCTCACCCCAGACCGGCATCTGTTCCAGTCAGCCCGTCCGTCGGCGGGATTTTTTTCTGTCCTTGACATTGCAGCAAATTTACGCATTGTTTCAGCTTTGAGCGCCACTTGTTGCGAGTTGACTAAGATTTGAAACTTAAACCATCACCCTGTACCAGGAAATGGAGGAGTGATGAGTGTGTAGCAGCACAGCACAGACTGGGAGGGGAAACAACAAACTAGGCGTCAACGGCAACTTTAAGGACTTGGAGGTAGCTCTGCGAATACATTCATTACCCTACAATTTGATATTAACAAGGTTTTGAGGACAAGGTTTGCTTTATCTGAATGTTTATTATGCTTGTGTAGCTGTTTTCGATGCTCTGTTTGCTATTTGCTTGATTACTTTGTAGCGGAAGACACATTGGACCGCTCGATCGGCTGCGCGAGCCGTTTCGAATCTTCTGGATTATGACAGAAAATAATTGAAGTTACTTTGTTACTGCACGAGCCGCCGGAAACCTCACCTTGCTCACTTTTCTTTTACTTTTCTGTCTTCCCGAAAGGTTCGTCCATCAGCAGCCAAAATGAGCGACGAGAACCGACCGAAAGTTGAACTTTTTGTGAAGGTAATTGTGATTGAATGACAGCTCGTCGTCGCATCCACAAGTGACGTGCAATGGCGGCATTGTGACAGGAGCTTATTTAATGGCCTTAATGCGCCGTACAGGCGGTTTGTTACATTGATATTACATCATATAGTAGAAGGTTAAAACTATCTTATCGCATGTTTCTTACTCCCAGCTGATAACATATCAGTGCAAGTTGTTCTTCTTTGAGGACATGATATCGCTTTGTATAGCAATTGCAACCACATCATACTGTTCATATTTATATTATATTATCATTATTCAAAGTTCATGTCCGTTAAACTGACATGACTCACCTGGGCTTATTAACCGCAGTAATACTAATCTAATTAAATGCACGTTAAGATAATTGGCAGGCGACTTGAATCTATATTTAGTGTGTTGGGCAGGCGGGGTAATCTTGGGGCGTTGTCTTGAGCGAAAAGCATGTGCTAATATAACCAATAGGGCCAATATGGCACTTTCTGCGGCTTTTTCTGCCTTCCCTCATGCTCTTACACAAGTTTCCATAATGATTCCTCTGTATGAACATGTGGGCCTCGCTGGGCCACCCCCTTCTTTTTCTCTTCACACATGAAAGATGCTCTTGTAACTTTTCTAAATCCTGATTTCCGGTCAGCCTTCCCAATCACATCTAAAATCCTTTCACAAGAAACAACCCCAGCACTTTGCTGTATGGTAATTACAGTACATTTGGCAGGAGTTTGGCGTGGGCGTTGGTTAGAATAAGGGGTAATTTACCTGCCATATAGCCTGTGCTCTTCAAGGCCATAGTAAAGATCCAGATGCAGATACAGTTTGACTTTACATAAAATATGGCTTTATGCAGTCATATGGGGCACACTTCAGAGAAGTATAAACACTGCATGAGAAGCCTGCAAGCTGTTTTTAAATATAAGAATAGGCTCCTTAGTATGCTTCCTCTTACATCACCCAAACTGCTTCATGCATGTGCTACTGCATTGGATCGAACAAACGGCGCATATCCTTTTTCTTCGTCTCAGATTATATTTATGAAGTAGAGTTTAAGGATTAACTGAGCTGTTCTTTGGATTTTTCCTCTGTGTTCTTTTGATTCTCTGTTTCTTTCCTTGCACATCGATTTCTGGCCAAAAGGTATCTTAAAAAAACATGGATCACAGTTTGTTTTGCTAATGAAGAAGGTCAGGGCTTATCATAAAGTACCCAATTAGTTTAAGGTTTGAGTTAAGGGGTTATTATGTGTACGATTAAGCTTTTATGTGATAAATATCCTGAGGACTGGCTGTGCATCTTGGCCAGACCCCCCCTCCCTCCCACGC